>JAWPHD010009234.1:0-106028 GCA_037043455.1 Cyrtodaria siliqua
GTGTATGTATGTATGCATGTATGTATTGTATGTATGTATGTGTGTGTGTGTGTGTGTGTATGTGTGTGTGTGTGTGTGTGAAATTAATAACTATACTATGCATTTGTACTATTTTATTACATTGTCTGTAATGTTATTTTCATATATTTGTACCACAAGGGCCTTAGTCTCTTCCCAGCTTGAGTACTGCTCCCCTGTTTGGTCCACATGCGCTGAATCACGTATCAGTCAGATAGACGAGCTGCTCGCTGGTTAAGAACCTTCTTACTTCACTGTTAAAACAGATCAAAACGCGACTGCAGCCGCACATCAGTTGTTACAGAATGACTTACAAAGGAGACGCGTTGACCTCCGTCGCATAGATCAAAGACTGATTACTAGTATTTGACTATAATATCACGCATTAGCTGTACACAGACCTAATAACTGTGGCTTGTAGCACACCCCAAATTTGACTATAATATCACGCATTAGCGTGTAGCATACCCCACAAGAAGACTATATTGTTTTAAATACTAGACCCAGTCGAACTTAAGGGACATACGTACGTACGCACGTACAGACAGACAGGCAGGCAGGCAGGCAGACATGCAGAGATAGATAGATGGATATATGGATATATAGACAGATATATATCAGATTCCTGAGTGAACTTTTATAGTTCGTCTCAGGATAGGTCAAATAGCTTTTAATACTTATTAAAGTAAGAGGTGTTTATTATATTTTTGCGTTTAGTTATGTGGATGACTTGGCATTAAGAATGGTTAGATTTCATGTCCATCCTAGCTTCCCATTTTTCGAGCTGTTCTAGGTCATGCTGAAGATACTTGGAATGAGAAGCTTGGAATGACAAGCAGTTCTAAGAGAGGTGTATATATATATGGTGGTATCATCTGCAAATAAACAGTCTTCGGAGGACGTGACATGCTCAGGTAGATCGTTTTTATAGATAAAAAATAAAACATAAAGTATATAAAGGAACATAATACAAATTCACTTCAGAAATCAATGTCGCTTTGAGCAGATGTGCACATATTTCAGAAATGATTATGTTTTAGACCTGTTCCCTTATGACGACAATAACGTGTTGGATCGAATATATACATATCCAAACAAATATGGCGGCTCCTGGTCGGAGTACAACGAGTGGTAGGAGTTCTGTAAGGATTATTGAATATAGTTCACCTAATACATAGTGTGTTTATACGCAGATTAGCCCATAATTATTCCATTTATTTGTGGGTTTAGTTTGAAAGACTGCATATGAATGCAGTAGCTTTTAAGCAGTATGTAAATTGTACCCGCCAAGTTGATGCTTTTGAAATCCAGTTCAGACTTGAAGACTTATAATTATGAAGGTCTCTGAAGCTTCCCGTTACTCAAAACATATCGTCATTGAGTATATAATGTTGAGTGGGAGTCAAACATATCTGAAAAATCAGTGAAAATTAAACACATACAGTGCTCCAAGAATAAAAATTAGAGTCTAGCTGGTCCTAAAATAATCCGGGTCTTCTCTGACCCTAAAAGCCTTTTTTTTTTTTTTTTTTATGGCTTTATAGGGTCAGAGGAACTCCTATAGTGAAAACCGTGGGATTACTAAAAATGCACAGTCATGCACTTTCAACTATGTTTGCGGTGTCGGGTCGATTTTTTACGATAATTAAGCTCAACAGATCGATCAATTAATGTTTAATATACCAAGTTGCCATGATAAAGCTGCACCTTTATCGATGGTAGTGACACAATAAAACATTTATGTTTTGAAGTACACTTTTATTTACTATATCCGCCATATTGTCATTTTGCATATTAATTAAATTCTCGCGAGAGGTAAAGGCATTCATATTCCCTCATCAAATAAGTCCACTATCAACTGACAGCATCCAGGGATTTTTGGAGTGGAACAAACTCTTCTCAGAGCATAATTAGGGTCTAAACTTTAAAGATAAACAATTGGATGTTGATCAGAGTATTGCTAGTGCCAAAAGGAAAAGTTGGTCGCAATTTTGAATTTTCCAGGAAATATTTATCTGCGCACCGGTCACGATCATGTGACATTTGACCTGAATAACAACAAATGTTGGAAAATTAATATTTTTTAACTTCGTCTGAAACGGTTGACCGTTACAACATTATTAAAGTTAATAAAACAAATATTTCTGTTCATATAGGTAAATAAATATATTGGTAATCGGTTTATCATGTTTATATGCTTGAAATGTTAATCCAATGAATACTTACATAGAATCTATGTAAGATATATTGATTTAAAACCAAGAGGGTAGTTCCTCTCCCGCGAGGGAGAGGAGATCCCCGTGTTTTTACTATAGGAGTTCCTCTGACCGTACACAGCCAGATGAAATATCAAAAATCGTAAAAAGGGCTGGTAAGGTCAGGGCTGGTATTTTTGGATTAGCCCCATTTTCTCTGCCAGCCATGACAATATTGTGTTGTCATTTACCAATTAATATGTATATAGGGCCTATATATGAATAGAATATTTATTATCTCCAATTATGGGCCATTTCTGGCATTACAATCACATAATATAATAACAGCAACATGTAAACAAAGCATATTATAAAGAAACATAAGCTTGATTTTGACAAATGTGTGTACAGTGGGTCTATACATTTGTATATCAATGTGTGTACAGTGGGTCCATATATCAATGTGTGTGCAGTGGGTCCATATATCAGTGTGTGTGCAGTGGGTCCATATATCAGTGTGTGTGCAGTGGGTCCATATATCAGTGTGTGTGCAGTGGGTCCATATATCAGTGTGTGTGCAGTGGGTCCATATATCAGTGTGTGTACAGTGGGTCCATATATCAATGTGTGTGCAGTTGGTCCATATATCAATGTGTGTTCAGTGGGTCCATATATCAATGTGTGTGCAGTGGGTCCATATATCAGTGTGTGTACAGTGGGTCCATATATCAATGTGTGTACAGTGGATCCATATATCAGTGTGTGTGCAGTGGGTCCATATATCAGTGTGTGTACAGTGGGTCCATATATCAATATGTGTACAGTGGGTCCATATATCAGTGTGTGTGCAGTGGGTCCATATATCAGTGTGTGTACAGTGGGTCCATATATCAATGTGTGTGCAGTGGGTCCATATATCAGTGTGTGTGCAGTGGGTCCATATATCAATGTGTGTACAGTATGGTACAGTGGGTCCATATATCGATGTGTGTACAGTGGGTCCATATATCAGTGTGTGACAGTGGGTCCATATATCAATGTGTGTACAGTGGGTCCATATATCAATGTGTGTACAGTGGGTCCATATATCAATGTGTGTGCAGTGGGTCCATATATCAATGTGTGTACAGTGGGTCCATATATCAATGTGTGTACAGTGGGTCCATATATCAATGTGTGTACAGACTGTACACACATTGATATATGGACCCACTGTACACACATTGATATATGGAACCACTGTACACATATTGATATATGGACCCAATGTACACACACTGATATATGGACCCACTGTACAGTGGGTCCATATATCAGTGTGTGTACATTGAGTCCATATATCAATATGTGTACAGTGGTTCCATATATCAATGTGTGTACAGTGGGTCCATGTGTGTACAGTGGGTCGGGTCCATATATCAGATATAGTGTAATAAATGTGACTTCACAAATTTGTTTTTCTAAAACTCAGAAAGCTTAAGTTTTTATTGCTTATTTTTATACCCTGATCTATTACAATAAGTTTAAAATAGATTTTAGAATAGTTTAGCAGCTGCTTCAAATGTTTGCCTCACACAAGGTTGCTATCAATGTGGTGGACATTAGCTTGACAATTTGTTTTGGTACGGCCTCAGTAAATCTTAAACTTACTGTCTCACTCAGTTTTTCAATCAATTTCTATGAATATATTGATGCATACACCTGTCTGAGAAACCTGTTCAAAACAAAATTCGCTTCTTAGATAAGTGACGGATGTGTAAACAAATGTTTTATTGGAATAAAAGAGTTCAGTACACAATTCCATGTATTCAGTTTTGTTTTAATATAAAAAAATTCCAACATACTCTGCTTCAGACAAACTTAAATGTTGAAATTCAACCTAAATGGCTATGGTTTGTGACGGATGTTACTCTTTGACGTTTAACGTTTTGTAGGTCAAACTGGGTATTTGATGATGGTCATGCATATTCATTTAACCAGAGACCAATTATTACAATTACACGAACATAATGCTCAAACAAAATGCACGTGCACATCGATTGCTGTCAAACTGTAACGGCTGATTGCACCACAATCAAAACATAGCAGGAGCACGGTAAAAGATTGATAGTATTTATATAGAAACAATCTAAAACAATATTACTATAAAAAACAGAATATCCTTACAACACGCGACCGTAATCAAAACTGCAATTAAGTTATGACGGACGTTTTTCAATAATACAGTTGACCGAAAACGAACTCAGCTGTCTTCCCTCGTGATCCTCCATGAATACACATTTTATGATGACCTCATACGCAATTGAAAAGCTAGGCAGTAAATTCCAAATTCGTAAATCGTGTATATCGTACATAGCTTCACTAGAATCGCTCGATAAGCGGACGTTATGATATTAACAGAATCATTACGTCTACATAAAAACAACTTCTTTTGTAAATTTTTAGCCAACTTTATGTGAATATATAACATGCAACATGCCTTCCTGGAAAAGAAAGGAAAAACAACATGCCTTCATCAGAGCAACATGCCTTAAGATGTTCTTAATTTGCATGAATAACAGATTTAAAAGAACAAAAATAGAATTTCTATGGTGATTCTTGTTCCTTTTGCACCAAAATCATAAAAGTATGTTATTTTGCCATTTTGCCATTAATAGGCACTATTTTTTTCAAGCCCAGTTTGGTAAATGTAATGTCAGAACAACATGCCTTCAAAATCTTTGGGGGAAACCCTGTGTCATATGTGTATGTATGAAGTTCAGTGTTTGAATTTGTTTGCATATTATTTAAATGATCACCATAATCATTATTTATACTCTTGCTTGTCATTTAGCTTGCATGTTATCATTTTATCAATTATCTTTATAATCTGTACTGAGTTTTGTATTTACTGGTTCTCAGCTCTTCTTTGACCACTCACTGTGATGCTATTTCATATACCGTAAATGTGGCTGGAACCTACTATACTAGGTATACATGTACAGTAACTGAACATGCTGAACTAAAAGTTTTACTGAAATTGGCAATTTATATTATAATTTTTGCAATGAAAGCTGTTTAAAATGTTTTAAGTTTTGTGACAGTGTTGAAAATGTTTGCTTTGGTTGCTCGTTAAATGATGAATATAGTACATGTTCATAAACATATTTTGTTTTAGCTAGTGTGTGCATAGAAAGCTCAGTCATCAATAATAATGTGTTGTTGAGGCAGAATGCTACAGTTTGGGTTTCACGGTGTCCTCTTAAATAAATGTAAACATATACATCATGTACATAATAGCACTGTTTTGCAGACCAGCGATTGTTTCTGGTATCTGAAACTATATTTAGTGTATTCAATCAGTCTTATCAAACTCGTATCGTTCTGCCTCTGACAATCACATCATATCATAGTTTATAATACATCCAACAGTTTATGCACCCTTTATCTGCTCTCCTCTATTTAACCTGTCGTCAGTAACCATAAGGTTTATTGATGACTCTTTCACACTCATTTCTTTACCTCTAATACCTCAGCCATTAGATGACCTGGAAAGTATGCTTGCAAATGAAGCTAGTGAAGGTACAATAGTATATGGAGATATTCTGGATGAACATATTGATTTGGTAAGTTGCTGTTGACGAGGTAGATTCACAAAATGGCCATTATGATATATTATTGGATGTTAAAGACTGGTTTACTGGAAAAATTTACTACCATAGTTACCCTAGGATTATTTCCTGGTATCAATGTGTTGGGATTGAGGCCGGGCCCTTACAGTTGGGAACATAGCGAAAAAAATCTGAGATGGGTTATTATACAAAATATACACAGTCGTGTTTTTTTTAGCTCTACGCCATGGTACTGTGTCCGTCGTCCGTCTGTCCATAAACTTTTTTTGTAGCAACTACTCCTGAAAATACTGGATGGGTTTTCATGCAACTTTATAGAAATGTTGCCCATGAAGTCTAGTTGATCCTAGCAAAAATTCATGTTGATGTGAAATCCGAGATGGCCACCAAAGCTAAAAATAGATTTTTAAACAACAAGTTTGTAGCGACAACTTCTAGAAAACTATAAGTGATATTGATATGGGACTTTTTCTATAATGGTCAGCAGTCTGCACAAAAAACTTTTTCAGAGTATAGTCCTTCGGACTATGCTTTGTGAAAAATGTGTAGTCCGAATGGATTTCTTCTAGTCCGAAATACTACTACATAAATACTGATTAATTTTGCAATCTTTCTCATTACATTTGCAGTAAGGCATGCTATTGTAAAATATGCATTTATTTAAAGCATTGTCTTTTAAGCCATGATCTTGTAATTCTCTCCATTGCAATTGTATAACATTTGAATGTTTCACCTTGCTTTTTGTAGTATTCAAAATAAAAATAAAACATGAACATACCAGGAACGACATGTTGTCATTATGCGGTGACCGTGAAGGTTACCGGAAACGGAGATCTATCACGCGCACAATAAAATAAATTATTTGATTGGATAAAATGACGAGTCAAAATCAATACCCCGATAATTGCAATAAAATTACCCCTCTGGGCGCATAGCCGACAATGTGGTTTCCCACGTGCTTTAAAAGCAATACCTCGATGAATTTTTATCCCTCTGCGGGCAATCTATTATTAGAAGCCGTAAAAATCTATTATTAGAAACGACAAAAAAAACAATACATAATACCGAGCATTTATCAATAGTCCGTTCGGACTATAAGTTTAGGTTTTTTATAGTCCTCGGTCTCGGACTATTCGTTTAATTCGCAGACTGGGTCAGCATGACATGATGTAAGTCCTTGTTGAAAATGATTTTGATTCGACGTTAAACGTGGCTGTCAGTGGCCATCTTTGTTTACATAGAGTTATATAGTAAAAACTTGTAGCGACTATTCCTCTGAAACGACTTGACAGATTTTCATGAAACTTCACAGGAATGCTGATCTAGCTTTCAAAAACCTATCAGTAGAGCTTCAAGGTCATTGACCTGAAATTTTATATTCCAAATATCACAAAAGCTAAATGGTTTGTTTATATTTCTGAAGCTCCCTGTTCCATGCATCAACATAATATTAACCCCTGGGCTCCCATGGAACCCAAATTCTGATAGCCCTTAAAATGTGTCTGTTTCACATAAAATTTTGCGTTTAAGCTAGTGTTTACAGGTATATCTCTTACATCTCTTGTCCTAACTGAACTAAATTTGGGAATTGGTTTCCTTATCAGTCAGAGCTCTAACCTTAAACAGTTACGTTTTTCATAACCTGTGACTGTTATTTAAAAAAGACCTAAAACTTGTATAGTAACCAGAATCAGTTACTACCACAAAATCACGCCAGTTTAGATGCATTCTATCTTCTGTACAGGAATTTTCCTACATGTATGACAATTTTCTCCAGATAGGGTGATTATTCAACTTAACACCATGCAATAAAATTCTATGAGCATCGATGAAAATCCAATGCGCAAGGCCTCTCAAGTTACCTACTGTTATGCAACAAAATTAATTAAAATCATTTTGTAGACTCCAACATGATAATTAGTGAACAACTGCTAATTGGATCTTGATGAATATGTATTTATCCTTGATAATAAGTATTCAGACATAAATAAACACAGCTCATTTGGCAACTATTTCAATTCATTAGCAAATGATCTCGGTAACTGATTTAGGTTACAAATGGTTACTAGGGAAAAGTAACTGCTAGTCTAAACCAAAGAGAGATAATAATTTGGCGTTTTAATAACTTCCAGCAGTTATAAAACTTGTAACTGTTTAAAGTTAGAGCTCTGACTGCTTATAGTATGTTATAAAGGGTTGCGTAAGTAATTTTGTCTTCTGCAAATTCTGGGCTCCCATGGAACCCAAATTGTGATGGCCCATAAAATGTGCAGTAAAGGCAGATCTAGGTTTGCATGTAAGCATATACATGTATATATCTATAATTTTGGTTTGGAATTTCTTATAGCATTATGCAACTGAATGCATGTTATTCATACTTCACCCATATTGGGCATGGGCTCCCTCCTTAAAGTAATGTTTCACATCAAATTCTGTTCCTTATCCAACAATCCCCATAACTCTTCCATTCATTTTGACAACTATGTGGCCCCTGATATGGTAAAAATTGTCAAATATATGGCCCCTGATTTGGTAAAAAATGTCATTTTTACATAAAAGTATACAGGAAAAACACTTCAAAATCTTCTTCTCCGAAACACAAAAAGGGCTGCAGCTTAGATAGTTTGTATATATAGCAACATCTAGTAGCAACATCTAGTAGTCCTCTACCAAGTTCGCTCAAATGGTGACCCAGGGTTCAGAATTGGACCCGCCCCGGGGGTCACAAGAGGTGAATCATGAGGGTGTGGGTGGACCCCCTGAGTCATAACTTAGTTACTGTTGAGATCCCCACCCTATAACCACATATACACTTACTGGACATGAACAGAGGTATACAACCATCCAATCAGCATAGACACCGGGTTGCTTCCCCACCCCTCGGTCATGACTTGGGAAACCATTGATAACCATATATACACTTACTGGGCATGAACAGACAGATATAACCACCCAACTAGCATAGACCCCGGTCTCTTTCCCCACCCCTGGTTACATAGCCCCTCGGTCATAACTTGGAAACCATTGAGATCCCCACCTTATAACCACCTTATAACCATATATACACTTACTGGGCTTGAACAGACGGATACAACCACCCAACCAGCATAGACCCCGGACTCCTTCCCCACCCCTGGTGACATAGTCCCTGGGTAACTTGTAAACCGTTGATATCCCGACCCTATAACCATATATACACTTACTGGGCATGAACAGATGGATATAACCACCCAATCAGCATAGACCCTGGGCTCCTTCCCCACCCCTGGGGACATAGCCCTTCGGTCATAACTTGGAAACCATTGAGATCCCCACCCTATATCCATATATACACTGGGCATGAACAGACGGATACAACCACTCAACCAGCATAACAATCTCCTTCCCCAACCTTGGGGACCTAGCCTCTGGGTCATAATTTGGAAACCGTTAAGATCCCTACCCTGTAACTATATATACACTTACTGGGCATGAACAGACGGATACTACCATCCAACCAGCATAGACC
Source organism: Cyrtodaria siliqua (assembly GCA_037043455.1). Taxonomy (NCBI): domain Eukaryota; kingdom Metazoa; phylum Mollusca; class Bivalvia; order Adapedonta; family Hiatellidae; genus Cyrtodaria; species Cyrtodaria siliqua. The sequence goes on from JAWPHD010009234.1 coordinate 9,333, forward strand.
CTGGACTCTTTCCCCACCCCTGGTGACATAGCCCCTGGGTCATAACTTGTAAACCGTTGAGATCCCTACCCTGTAACGGTAAACCATATATACTGGGCATTAACAGATGGATACAACCATCCATCCAGCGTACCTAGGCTTCTTCCCCGCCTTTGTGGACCTAGCTCCTGGGTCAAACTTTACAAATAATTTGATATTTTTAGCTTGACTGTTCGAAAGACATTATGGGGTCTATAGGTCAAAGTTCATGGTCACAAATTGCATTTATGTGTTGATAGGCTCTTCGCATCAGGTTAATGTTTACGTCCGCATTTGTTAACATGTAAATAACTTCAATTTTTTTTATCCAATCATCATCAATCTTACATACTTTATTATAAATGGGACGATGATCGTATCTATTGAGTTCAAGATCATTGGATGAAAGGTCAAGGTCACAAAGGGGTCAAATGCATTTACATAATATTTTTAACATATTTTCTTCAAATTTTCAACTTATAAAATTTGCATTATGCATTATTATCCTTTGAAAGAGTTATTATGAAATTACCTCTGCGTCATCACAGAAAAATTGTGGCCCTTGATTTAATGAAAATTCAAATGTTTTCCTTCTTGACACATCCAGCTCGCCCCTTTGTTTTCAACTTTTTTCTGATGGTATGCTGGTATATCATTTCTTGTTCTCTGACATCTCTTGTTTTATTGTCACATGTTTTATATAGACTGCTATAGGGACCAACTTAAAAAAAAAAAGTCCTCTGAAATTAAAAGAGCCAACAGTTTAATATTTTGTATTTACACTCAGCTTATGGTCAAATTGGGTCTTGGGTCACATGTGAAAGTTGGTTTGAGTGTTTATATTAATGAAAGTTTGATTTGTTTTAAACCCAGCCAAACTTGAGCCAAATACATCCTTCCCCAATATCTTGGTAATTGGAGACCGTTTATATAAAACTAGGTTGATATTGTGATATCGAACACACACTCCTTCTATCCCCAACCCCCCCCCCCCCCCCCACCCCACCCCACCCCCATGGACACCATAATTATAGCCAGTAGAGCGATACAGGCCCGCTTGGGCCTCTTGTGTTTACATGTTCTGTTTATGGGTTAAATTTATTGCATCTAGTAGTGCTGTTTGGATTAATCAGTTTAATCGAGCATCGGTCAGTTAAACCTTTTTTTCTGATTAATCGATTACAATTTTTCATGATCGAGTTAACTTGGTTGTTGCAAAATTATAAAATAATTTTATTTTCTTCTCTTGTACTAAAATGTGCAAGAGAATGAAATAAGTTTTTAATTTTGCAAAAAGTAATCATGTATCTCTAAAGGTGTATCACAATTTATACTTAATATAAATGCTTGGTCAGTTTCATTCAACTGCTTAATGACCAGAACATACCGGTACTTAAATTGTGTTACTTTTCTTCATTATAGTCTGAAAAGGCTTACACTGATCTCTTATATGGGAGCCATGTTTAATCGATACATCGGTTGATTGAAAATTCTGATGATCGATCATGAATATTCAACCGATTACCAACACTAGCATCTAGTGTGTATATTTAGATTACCAACACTAGCATCTAGTGTGTATACTTAGATTACCAACACTAGCATCTAGTGTGTATACTTAGATTACCAACACTAGCATCTAGTGTGTATACTTAGATTACCAACACTAGCATCTAGTGTGTATACTTAGATTACCAACACTAGCATCTAGTGTGTATATTTAGAACCGAAAGGCAAACACTAAGCCTAAAAGAAATTGCTGTTGCTGACCATCCCCTACTTGATCCAAAGAAATTAATTTAATTTTTGAGTTTTTATCCTTGTGTTGTGTTTTGTTTATTTTCAGTTTTATAAGTTTCAGCCCTTCTGCAACACTTTGTAAATTAATTCCATAATGCAATCCTTTATTCACATTTATGGGAGAACTCTGAACTCAGTGATTTAAAAAGTGGTTAAGTTTATTACGTCTCTGACTCGGTGTTGTCTCTAACTGGAAAAACAAAATACTAGTGCATATTCATGCCTATCCACTGACATTAATCATTGATAGACAAAAGCAAACATATGTTTTAACTGAAGGTCCATAAACATGTGTAGCTAGTCTGTAGTATATGTGTTCCCTCATCATTCTTCATTTATCTACCTGGCCCTGAATTTATAACCCGTGCATGAGTCCCCGTGCTCCAGATAAGCTTTTCAGTCAAAGAGTTTTCCACTCACATATGTTTTGAAAATAGTAATAACAAATATGACATGTTGCACTGTAATTGTCAATTTTCAATGCAGAATGCAGAATTAACTCCTTTTTTCCCCCCAAATTTTAAGCTGAAATACCTCTTAAAATTGCTTTTCTGGAGCACTGTGATTATATTCATAGTCCCCATATTGTAACTGTAGTAAATGGCTAGTTGCCTACCATAAAAAGGACTTTCTATAATAATTATATACTTATCTATTATATTTTTTTTGCTACTAATAGCATGCATTTACATAAGACATTTATTTTAGATGTGTAAGTCTTTTGGGCTTATTTTATTTGGCATCAAGATATTCCCGAATAATTTGTAATCAATACATATCTCATATTGATTTAACAATGTGAATTTTAGCTGAGTAATTTCCTTAAATTTTCATTTGAAAAACTGGTTAAATAAACATATTAATAGCTTTCATGTAATTGATGACGGATTGTTTGTTTGTCACAGCCTACCAGAGATCATGACGACTGGCCTGCTGTAAACAAGAAGTTACGGGAACATGGTCTGCCAGCTGTCAAGTTGCAGCATCCTGCAGAAGTTCATCATATCTCAGGTATAACTCCAAATGTATGAGACCCATCCTCATGAAACTGCATAGGTATATTGCCCTAGGTGAGAGGAGAACCATATTGTTGTTAGGGCCAGTAGGTCAAAGGTCAAGGTCGGAATCACCTTATATGGAAATATGAATTCCTCATAATAATTTCAAAACTGTAACACCTACACTCTTAAAACTTCACAGGTACATTGTCCTAGGTGAGAGGAGGAGCCCTTGATTTTGGGGCCAGTATGTCAAAGGTCAAGGTCACAGTGACCATATATGGAAATATGCCTTCCACACAATAACTTCAAAACTGTTACACCTACAGTCATAAAACTTCAGCGATACATTACCCTAGGTGGGAGGAGGAACCCTGTTGCTTTTGGGGTCAATAGGTCAAGGTCACTGTCATCGTATATAGAAAAATGCATTCCTCATGATAACTTCAAAATTGAAACACCTACATTTTTAAAACTTCATACATACATTGCCCATGGTGAGTCAGTGTTTTTTTAAGAGTAATTTGGGGCCCCTCATCAAAAAGTATGTTTTTTTCCCCCTTTTCTGAGAAAAAATCCCCTCAAAACAAATGTTCTTTCTTAGTAGACCATCCATAACATTTCCATCGAACATGTTCTTGGTGTTTAATTTAATATTTAATGATTAAATGAAAAACTGAGAATTATATATTAGTGTTATATTTACCTGACACCTAGGAAATGCTTTTAACATAAAAACTTTAGGAAACGGGCGTATAAGTTGCAGCACCCTGCATAAGTTCATCATATCTCGGGTATAAAAAGTGATTAGATAAGGGAACCAGCTGTCAAGTTAAAGCCTCCTGCAGAAGTTCATCATAACTCATAAGATTAATTTTTCAACAAATTACATTCCTTTTTTATATCTCTGTCACAAATTTCTTGTCCGTATCGTGTCTCTAAATTCTGAATAGTCATGCATGCTGACCTTCCAGTAGCTATTGATTACGTTATGTAACTCTTATTCCAGAAATTGTTTCTGCTATTTTCCCTTAATACATATACATTTTCTACCTCCTTTTACAGGTTCCATGGTGTGTTTGGACAGGGATAACAACAAGAACTTGCGTGACAGCTTGACATCATTGATGTCCGATTCTGACCACAGACAAACCCTGGTACAGGATCTTATAACAAAGAACAACCAACTTAAGTAATATTCTTGAATATAATTGATCTAATTGTACATGTAGCTTGAATAATTATGTACAGATTAGCCATACTTAACCGTGGACTGGTAAAAAGAGTTCTGTCAGTACTGTTACTGTGTAGAATCCTAGAAGATCAATATAATTTTCGAAAACAATGAACAACCATGTTAAGAACATCGAAGAGGAACAACTCCAACATTTAATCACGTATCATGTAGGAACAGTTATTTCCCTTGAAACAAAAGATTTGCCGGTGTTGAGGTAAAATCTACCAAGCATAATTTGATACAAAGTCATTAATTATTAAATACTTGCACATATTTATCGACGAAAAAGATTCTTTTATAAGCCGACTAATGAAAATTGCTTCTTCGGCCGTAATGAACAATACATGATATAGAAAAATGTAGGTAACACGAGTTGGATCGATTGCGTCATGCATATGTAATATATGATAACTATGACTAATGAGCCCTTGAAGCAAATAATGCAGCATTCTTAAAATCGCTTTTAATCCTAATAAACTAAATTCCCCTGCAACAAATAGTTCGTTACAAAATGACCAGTAACGTACTTACCAATTTACAAAAGCCTTAAAGGTAAGGTTTATGTTGCGAATACAGATAAAATAAATGTTTTGTACCGAATGAATTACGGAACCTTCGTTCTATCCAACTGTGTAGAGGAAAATAATTTGATAATTAAAGTTGCCGGTGTCTATGTATAAAATGCACCGGCAGAATTTATACACTAAATTTATTTTATATTCCACTTGACTAACATGACTAACAGTAATTTGTCCTTCAACGCACAAATTCCATTATTGTGCAAACTCCCAACAGTTCAGTATAATTATTTATAAAAAAAAAATCTTAATCCAACATAAAAAAATATTGTTAATGTATTATAAGTTTTGGTCAGTTATGGAGAATAAATGGTATAGAGGTATTGTATGCTGATTTAACGTTTGTTAAAGCGCATTCCATTGGTCTGTTCCATGTAAATGGACACACGGTAATCTTGAAGTATTTTTCAAGCATTAACATTTCACCTCAATTAATTCATTCAATATCATTTTGACTTAAATCCTGCTTGCATATAATAAAGCTAATTAAATTTTAGCATTTTCAAGTTTCCTTTGTTATTCTACATAATAGATAGAGTCTGGTCTCAGCAAGTTGGCTTATTTAAACACTGAGATGGGCGTAGCCCATCTAGCCATCGAGGTGTATAAATAACCAACGAGCTGAGACAGACTATCTTTTTTGTAGCATACACTGTGATGTCATAGTGACCATACTCTAATTAACAGATAATGTATGGTGCTGAGGTCCATATGCAAGTTTATGGACTGCCCAGTCCATAAACTTCATATGGACCGAAGAACCATACATTATTTGTTATATTATACTGAATCTGACCAACAAATTAAATCAATACATTTTATGATTTATTTTGGCGTAATTTTTTTCACACATCCGTTAATATAGCTATCGGAGCGGGCGCCCGGTCAATATGCAACTTTATGGACCGGATGACGTCACATTAAACAAAGAGTGGAATATGTAAATGAGGTATAATATATTCCAATATCTGGTAGTTGTAGTATGGTATAGCGACGCCCCTTTAGTTACCCTAAATTAAACGATTTAAAGCTCTGCGTTCATCAAAGGAAATGTCACCGACCCTGCTACAACATATGTTTAAAAAGGTGTAATATACTCACAAAAAAGTACCCCTTTTTTGCTGGTATTCCCATAGGCCAAATTTTGCCAAGCAATACTATACTCTTTTATGGATGTTATGGAAACCCTTAAGGGAGGTAACTTGATGATTTTTGATAATTAAAAGCTGCTATCTACACAATCGGTGTTTTGTTTTTCTGCAATTTATTTTTCGAAAGCAACATATAGAGAATATTGTCTTGGACAAATTGAAGTAATGTTTGTAGATTTTAAGTGTTTTTACCAAAAGTGCATGGGTTAAGCAAAAAGGGGATAACTCCCTTGTGTAACGAACTTTTCAAAAAAAAAAAATATGTTTGGACTATTGATGGTGGTCGATCTAATTATTCTGTATACATCATTTATTATTTCCTGTTTTTCTGCCTATATAATAAGAGAAAGAAAAAGGGGTACTTTTATTTTTGCTCTGATAGTATATAATCAGCATCAGAAATTAGAAATATGTAAAACAATTTATTTTGAAATATGATTTGCAAGTATGCGAGTTATAATGTAGAAAAACTAAGAGAACACTAGGAGTTTTAAAAACAATCAAGACTGATGTGTGGTCCATTAAACCATGACTGATGATTATTGATTGGCAGATACTATATGTTGTTTTCATTACAGGGAGGAAGTGGCTAGACAGACAACTCTCACTGAAAAATATTTTACAAAGATGAAAGATCTGAAAATTATGTTGGAGAGTTCTCGAGCTAGGGTCAAGGTAATACTTCATCAGTTAGCCATTTTTAACATGTCTGTTTTGAAAAAAAAAAGGAAGAGTTATTGTCAGTAACTGCCTATTTGTAACAAAAATGATTAAGTTAAAATGTGTTTATGTCTCAGGTATAAACAGTGAAAATTATAAATAGCTAACAGTCATCCAACATCATACATAGAAACATTTTGAAGAGTTTTTTCGATTATATATCAATACCATGAAAATGGAATAACAAAACATTATAAAAAAATTAACTGCATGACAAAACATTTTATAGAAAGACGGCCTTATATTTCCAGATTGCACTTTTTAATAAACAGTAAACTCTTTGTTAACATATAAGAAAGATATTGAAATATTGGTTTAATGTACCGGTAAAATATTGCTTGTGCGTGCTTGCTAGCTTATATGCGACTTGTGTGTGTTGTGCAAGCTTATATGCGTGTGTGGTGTTTCATATATTGCTGTTGATTTATTTGAACTGTATTCAAGTTGTTTGATCTTTATTGTATTGCCTGCATAGCATGGAAGACATTTAGGGATCACTTTGTCCAGGAGCGGATCCAGGATTTCAGCTTAGCGGGGGCGTAAGATTTTGGTCATTATTCGGGTCCGTTTCTAGCCTCATAAAACGTTTGCGGTAGTGCATTGATAGGGTAAAACAGTCCGTTTTCAAATAAAAGGACTTAACAATGTGTTAATTAAACCACTCATTAGCCATTATACGTCGAGCGAGCAAAGCTAGTTTATAACTTGGCAAAATTTTGTCCTATGGTCTGAAACTTTACACAGTTCCTCCTTATCAATTATCCAATGCAAATTTATGTTTGTTTCATAAACTTAAACAATTTAAAGCAAATCTGCTCCATAATTCCTGAAGGATTGCACTCCTGTCTTCAAACTTTATAGTTGTAGATTATATTTGCTGCAATAAGCACACAGCAGGCGACACAGTGGTCTGTGGAACACCCTTATAGTCTAATTACTTACCTTTATTTCTACTTGTCATTGCATTGAAAACATATTTAAATACAAGTGACTGTTAAGCCATAATGTTAAGCCATACATATATGGCTGAGTGTAACAGTGAACTCGTACATATATGGCTGGGTGTAACAGTACACTCATGCATATGTGGCTGGGTGTAACAGTAAACTCATGCATATATGGCTGGGTGTAACAGTACACTCATGCATATATGGCTGGGTGTAACAGTACACTCATGCATATATGGCTGGGTGTAACAGTACACTCATGCATATATGGCTGGGTGTAACAGTACACTCATGCATATAGTCTGGTTGTAACAGTACACTCATGCATATATGGATGGGTGTAAAAGTACGCTCATGCATATGTGGCTGGGTGTTACAGTACACTCATTCATATGTGTCTGGGTGTAACAGTACACTCATGCATATGTGTCTGGGTGTAACAGTACACTCATGCATATGTGGTTGGGTGTAACAGTACACTCATGCATATATGGCTGGGTGTTACAGTACACTCATGCATATATGGCTGGGTGTAACAGTACACTCATGCATATATGGCTGGGTGTAACAGTACACTCATGCATATATGGCTGGGTGTAACAGTACACACATACATATATGGCTGGGTGTAACAGTACACTGACCAAATTTTATTTCGTTGTGTATTATATCAAAACTGTATACTATGTGTCACTATAAAACTGTATACTATGTGTCACTATAATAAATAAAATACTACTACTACCAAAAGTAGAATAATGACCTTGACCTATTTGTCAAACAAAACAAAAAAATATGCAGAGTATTATTATATAAAGGGACTTCTTTTTTTTTTGAAGGGCACACAATTTATTAAAAATTTGCCAGGAAGATAGGTATGGTTCAAAATCATTCCTAAACATTGTTATCTTTGAAGATGTTTTAATTTCAACTATTAAAGGCAAATATCAGTTTTGCTAAAAAAAACTTTCACTTTAAAGATCAAGGCATAGGGGCGACGTTTGATGTAGGCTGACACTTGCTGTGGACTAACACAATGGTATGAATCACATGTCAAATGCGCTGTGTAGCTATCGATGGCAATGTTTTAACCGGTTTGTTCCAGTTTGAAAGATTGCCCCTGGAAAATACTAACAAAGTCTACGAAGGGCAAAATGCAGGTTTTGATGATTTTAGTGTGTAAATAAGTAGAATTGCATGATACTGTGCACTTCAGTACTGTGACTGACCTTGACCTACTTCAGAAACTTTCTATACTCATCAATGGTTGTGGTTAGCTCACTTCCTTAGACACTATTACACACATTCTTCAATCTTCCTACCAAACTGTAATACCTTAATTAGGTCACTGGATGCCTTGGCTATGATATGGACTTTCTTTGTTCAGTAATTTTGCTCAATTCTTAAAACTATTTAACATCTTCTAGCTCATTTCTTTGGATGTGTTCTAATTTTTGAACATTGATTTTTCTCCTAGTTCATTCCGGTGCTGCTTTTTTCCCTGTTTCTAGTATCTGTACAAATAATACAAATCTTCAGGAGCTTGAATCGGAGGATCCCTCACGTGTTTCCAAGGACAATGCCAACTGGGACATCAACGAGCGAGTAAACAACACACGTACGGCAATCGTGGCGAAGAACAAAGATCTGGACTACAAATGTAAACAACAGGCAAAGGAAATCGAACGCCTGAAAGAAAAAGTACATAACTTATCAGTGCAGGTGAGTGTAACTTATAGACGTATTCTGGTCACCAAGTACATAACTTATCGGTGCAGGTGAGTGTAACTTATGGACGTATTCTGGTCAACAGTTTTATGTTTAGCTCAACTCCTATGACACTATTTGACACAGCTTCAATCTTCGTGCATAAACATTTTTTGCTGAGAAATGCACATCAATACGGAACAAAGTTCACTATTCCTTAATGAATAAAGTCTGTTCAAGAGAAAATATTGCTCATCTTTAGTGATGTACTGGTCAATCGATTGTAACCGATCATCAGTTGCTTTGGCATCTGATTATGATGATGATGATGAAATGCATAGTATGATGCAAGAAGTACTTATCAATAGTAAACTTGTATTACATGATTGCATTACAGTGGGGGTATCTGTCTTACATGGACACATTTCTAAACTACTCAAGTTTTTACAGAAATTGACTTGAGATATAGATGATTTTACATAAGTGAATTTATTAAACAATTTGGATAAATTATATGATGCGAGGCTGTCCTTCATCCTTCAGCCAGATTGGATTAGTAACACCAGAGTTTAGTTCATAAATTACACGTCTACGAACGGCGAGACAATTTTTGATATGTGCCGTACTCCGATGTGCATACGTGTTTGACTTTTTTATGTGTGGCCTCTCCGCAGAGATTCTCTGTGCTACGCATAAACAGTTAATTTAAACTGATACACTGAATGGTATAAGTGTACAATTACCTAAAGCGAAGAATGATCATTTATCTATTTCATGCTAAAATTTTAATTCAAAACACATTTTGATATGAAATACATTGATTTAAATCTAGGTACTATGCATTGTTTGAACGGCAAAAGACAGGTGTCAGTGCAATGACGTCATACAAGAAACGTTTACACACAGTCTGAAATTGTCCACATGTTTTTTGGTCAAACGCAATGAGACGTCACGGTGTTCACGTCTATAAATGTCCATATGTAAAAAAAAACACCCCAGATGTCAAATAAATGAGACTATACCACTGTTATGTCCCTTGCTTTGGCTAGATTTTTAATACCAATGAAAGGTCGGACAAGCTCGAAAACCAGCTGGATTGGACCGGTAACACCAGAATTACGTCCCCCTTAGGGGTAATCTGTTCAAAAATCACAAAAAAATGCATATTTTGTCCAAATATGTTTGGATTTGGTTCTATGTATGGTCATTTAAGGACTCAAGGAACAGCATATGCAAAATGGGTTTTGTCCTCCTGCATATATGGGCCCCTCTACAGGTGTACAATTTGTGGAGCTTGCAGTATTACATAGTTTCGGCCTTGTTAATTCCTTCTATACCCTTTGAGATCTCCATTTCATTTGTGTGGTATTTCATAGTTAATTAAGATGTGTAGATATTGTCTCAGATTGTACGTCTGCCCGATGTGGTCCCCTGCAAGATAATCATGATAATCGGTTCAAAAATCACAAAAAAATTCTAATCTGGTCCATATGTGAATTGTTACGATTCTAGTTTGTTATGATCATTAAAGCCTTGAGACACAACATTATATAAACAGGTTTTTACCTCCTGCATAAAGAGGCCTCTCTACAGGGGTACAACTTCGAAATCTTGCTGTAATTAACCATTACTAGCTTTGGGCTTGTGACATTAACTCCTATACCCTTTGAGATTTCATGTGTGGTGTATTTCTTAGTAAAGGATGTGCAGATATGCAATAAGTATTCTTATTTTGGCTCCATCTGCTGTGGCCCCATAGAGGGTATTAAATCAGGTAAAAAACACACACAAATTTCATATCTTGTCCAAATGTGAATGCATTTGATTCTAATTTGGTATGGTCATTTAGGGACTTATATTTTGTTCTATGTAAAGAGTCCCCTCTACAGGGGTACTACTTGGGAAGCTCGCAGTAATTTACTATGTTACAGAGTTTCGGCCTTAGGACACAACTCCTTCTATACCATTTGAAATTCAAGTTCATGCATGGTGTTTTTCTTAGTTAGGATGTGAAGATGAGATAAATGTCTCGGATTTTGGCTTCATCCACTGGGGCCTCTTAGGGGGTAATCGGGTCAAAAATCGCAAAAAATGTATATCTTGTCCAAATGTGAAGGGTTATGATTCAAATTTGGAATTGTCATTTATGGACTCGAGGCTCAACATTGGGTTTTGAATTCCTGCATAAAGGGGCCCCTCTACAGGTGTACAATTTGGGAAACATGCAGTAATTTACTATAACAGAGTTTCCGCCCTTGTGATGCCTACTGCCTCTATACCCTTTGAGATTTCAAGTTTATGTGTGATGCAGGGCCTCCTCTGGCCATTTTTTTCCTTCAGCAACCAATTTCGCCAAATGAAGAAAGTTGGAGCCAAATTGGAGCCAAAATTGGCTCAAAGATAGCATATAATATTTTTGCGAAATTATTTTTATGTATTTTTAAATGAAGTATGGCCCATGAATAAAGCAGTGAAGTAATTATGTTTTAAAAAATATTTTATTGAATTATTTACATAAAAATAAAATTTAAACTTATTAATACTGTACATGTATACAAGTACAAAATCTTATCTAGAATTATACTGATCACTGGTTTATTTTATCCTGTCAGCTAATGTATACTTGACACCAAATGTAAGTATTTCACACTTCATCATGGACAAGTGTTGCCTTCTGGACTTGGAAATAAGAGGTGTTAATATTAGGGGAAAATTAAGGAGTATGGCGAGATTGGAAAGTAGGGTAACTTGCCCCTGAGTCAAACAGGTTATTGGTTCTCGGCACATCTGTCTATATATGTTCACGCTCCTGTTTGCTGAAATCATCTGGTTTCTTTCTCTGTGTTTAGTGTATCATTCTATGTCAACTGTTTAGCGGTACCAGCTATTTTGCGGGGATTACGTCATACTTTTTGCACTCACCCAAATTCGCCCATGAGTCGGACAGTTTTTGCAACATCAGTAGTGGGTCATAAAAATTGCTTCGATGTTGCCATAAGCTCAAATAAGAAATTGTCCTTATTTTTCTTCATGTATGTATATAAATTTCCTTACAAAAATTACATATTTTAGATGTCTTCTTGTGTAAAATGTTCGGGTATTGGCTGCGGACTTCAGTTTTCGTCTTTAGGGCAGAACAATTTAGACATGCACGAAAGTGCACTTGAGTCGGACTATAAAGGTAGCTGGAGAAATCAATAGATTGGGGGTAATTCTTGTTGTTTTGAAAGAAAGAAATCATTGGATTGCCTCCCTTTCATAGTAACGTTTATTGACCGTTTCCAGTTGAGAAAGATATTCAACCATCAATTACTGTCCGAGTCAGGGGCAAGTTCGACTTAAGGACGAGTTACCCTAATACACAACATTCATGACTGACATTGGATATTTCTTTCGGCAATCACATTTGACAAAGTTATTTTCTTATCGCCAGTTTTATTATTTTGTCTCATTTGGTTCCATTTGCGAATCCCAGAGGAGGCCTGGTGATGTATTTCTTAGTTAACGATGTGTAGATGCACAATAAGTTTTCGTATTTTGTTTCCATCTGACCATCCAATAGGGGATAATTGGGTACAACCCCACACACACACACACATCCACAGACTTCATACAGCCAGTAGAGCGATACAGGCCCTCTTGGGCCTCTTGTTTAGTGTAGCTCCCTCGTAGCTTCCTATATATAAAGTTGATGACATCGTATGTTTGTTTGATGTATGTTCACTCGTCACTTGTCTATTTTCGTTATACGGTATTTTAAACAGTTAAGGAAATCGACAAGGCAATTCCAATAAACACCGAGCTGAACGGAAAGGAGTGAATGATGATTTGACCTGCATTTGGATATTTATTTAACTAGTTTAATATGATAAATATATCATGGCTTTATTACACTCCCACACTGCAAGGTATGTGGTAAATAAATATATTTTGTGGAACCAAAGATTTTATGATTAGAGTCATCCACGAAATTCACCAGAAATAGATACACAATGGAAGAGTACAATTTCACAATAACATATTTTCAGGAGGACAAACGTAGTGAGAGAGTGGGGCAGGTGTTTCAAGAGTTCCGGAGACGGACAGCCAGAGCTCATCATACCATGGATGACAAGTATGTGCATTTTGTCTTTTTCTAATTATTTGCATGTAAATTTATACATAGCAACATTATAATTATCTCCGCTCTTTCTTGAAAAACATACAGGGATATTGTTAATACCCTCCATGTGTCCTTCCCTGTGTTTTTTTACATTTCCGATTTCCAATTAAAATAGCACCAGAATTTATGTTGAATTATTCACTTCAGGTAAATTTTTGTACTTTATTTTCGTACACTTTCTATGTATCTGTTACAGGTTGTTAGATGTGATTGACGCATATGAGAGGCAGATCCAATCATTACAAAAAGATTTGGAGATACGCAGGTAACATACAATTCCATAGGCCTGTGTAACGATTGAGAGCTCAAAACTCATAAAATATTCTAGTATCAGTTTACTTTTGTATTATTTGCACAACTGTGTCATTATGTTCATTGTGCACTTGCTACCAGGGTTCAATTCCCCTGTTACCCCATTCTAATTGAGATGGTATGGTGGTTGCTCACGTGGACTCTAGTTTCGTGATTTCCACCCACATCAAATATCTACACTAACACTGTCATCCGAGACATCAAGTATTTTGTATAAGCTGTACAGCTTGATTTATAATCCATATAAAATAAAGTTTACACTTAATTGTTTTATCTTGGACTTATCAGAATCTCGTTTTTGATTATTTGATTGTATTTTTATAATGTACACAAATGACAAAGTTATAGAACTATTATTTTCACGTACAGAACATCTTAATGGAATTTCCATTACACTTTTACACATACATTTGAAAACGCAACACTTGGTATTTTTAGATCACCTTGAGCCAAGGTGATCACTCCGTCCGTTGTCCGTCATCTGTCGTCTGTCGTCGTTAACTTTTCTTCAAGCGACTTCTCCTCAGAAACCGCTTGGCTAATTTTGACCAAACTTCACATGGATGATCCTTAGATGAATGCTTATTAGATTTATTAAAATTAGGTCAGCGCGACATCCAAAATGGCTGACATTACCATATATGATCGAAACCTTAAAAAAAAATCTCCAGAACCGCTGGACAGATTTCAACAGTTTTTCTTTTAAAATGATTGCCAATGCCTAGACTATCAAATTTGTTCAAATGAAGTCCCCAGGTCAAAAATGGCCGTGCCCCAGGGGTCTAAAGTTTGTATATTGAGATTTTGCATGTTTTTCATATAGACATATAGGAAAAAACTTTAAAAAATCTTCTTCTCTGGAACCACAAGGCACAGAGCTCTCATGCATTACTTGTAGCATCAGCTTATGGTCCTCTACTAAGTTTGTTCAAATGGTGACCCTGGCGGTCAAATTTGTCACCGCCCTGGGGGGTCACAGTTTTACATAGACTTATATATGATTTTTTTTTTAAAATCTTCTTTTCGGAAACTACATTGAAGAGCCAAAGGTTTGATATTTTGCATTTACTATAAGCTTATTGTCCTTTACCAAGTTTGTTCAAGTGGTGACCCTCGGGTCACATTTGACCCCGCCCCAAGGGTCACATGTTTTACATAGACGTGTATAGGAAAAAACTTAAAAAATCATCTTCTCTGAAACTGCAATAGCCAGAGGTTTAATATTTTGCAATTTGCTATAAGCTTATGGTCCTCTACCAAGTTTGTTCAAATGGTGACCCAGGGGGTCACAGTTTTACATAGGCTTGTATTGGGAAAAACTGAAAAAAAATCTTATCTCTGGGACCACAAGGCACAGAGCTCTCATGTATTACATGTAGCATCAGCTTATGGTCCTCTACTAAGTTTGTTCAAATGGTGACCCTGGGGTCAAATTTGTCCCCGCCCCGAGGGTCACTGTTTTACATAGACTTATATATGATTTTTTTTTAAAAATCTTCTTCTCGTAAATTACAAGAGCCAGAGATTTGATATTTTGCATTTACTATAAGCTTATGGTCCTTTACCAAGTTTGTTCAAATGGTGACTCTGGTGTCACATTTGGCCCGGCCCCAGGGGTCATGTTTTACATAGACTTGTATAGGGAAAAACTTAAAAAATCTTCTCTGAAACCACGAAGCTCTCATATATTACATGTAGCCATGGGATCACATTTGGCCCTGCCCAAGGTGTTACACTCTAGCACCTTCATTTTGTATTTGATATTTACCAAACTTTGTCAGTGTCTTTATATCAATGTTGTTACACACAACAGAGCCCACATTTCTTGAACAATCTTAACCAAACTTGCACAGATATGACCATAAGATTTCGAAGAAGTTTGATAATGTGCCAGTACTCAGGTGATCGATTTAGGGCCATCTTGGCCCTCTTGTTTTAATTTCGAGAGCAAGTCCTCTTGCAAAATATGTTATAACTGAAAGTAGTAGAGCAAATAGTATGCAGCTGTTTATCGCCATTTGTTAACTTTTGGGACAAAGAGACTTGTGTACTAACATAAAATACAGTCTTAATTTGAACAAAAAAACAGCAGTCTAAAAATAATCAAAAATGTTGTGTTTTTAATTTACTGAGTATATATTTATTTTTATTGATATATGCTCATTTTACAGCATATTTAGACCATTTTTAAACTTACTGTAGACGAGGTATATATAATATAACTATTTTGAGAATCCAAACTACAGACACAACATAAATGGCTTTAATCAGCCTGTGCAGACCCCCAGACTGGAGCATCAGATTGAGAGTTACCAGCTCATAATTAATTTTACGCATATTCGAATTCAATCACGAGTATTTTAAGAAACCACGAATAATCCTATGCTTTTAATCGGCACATATATATACATCCCTATATGACATTAACACCTAGCTAGAGTTTTGATAAACAGTTTTGTAGTGTGTTTCTGCCACTATTGGGAGTGTTAGTTTCTTTAAGGTCTTCATCATGACCCTGTGTGTGTAAACGTGGGAATGTGGCTCCATCATGACCCTGCGTGTGTAAACGTGGGAATGTGGCTCCATCATGACCTTGCGTGTGTAAACGTGGGAATGTGGCTCCATCATGAACTTCTCTAATAAATTAACAGTTTCCTATGATTCTTAAACATGTTTTTTAGGATAGACTCTGCTGCACGGACCGCCGCATAATTTGGACCATTATAATTAGAAACGGAGAATGTATTTTATTGTATTAGTTTAATAATACATTGTATTTATTCATATAACAACTCTTGCATTTTCTTCTTTGTGTCAATTAGATATATGTGTTATTTAAATGATGAAGATGGCAATATACAAACTCATTTTACGCCCTCCCCCACCAACACCATCCACCACAGACACAGACACCAACCCATTATTTGATGACCACACAAAAAATGTGCTTGGCAGCTTGTATAGAACGTTTAATGTCACAGTGTGTACAATTACTAGTAACCAGATGATAACAAAAGAAGAAGCTATTTGATTTAAATGTGTGATGATAAAAGAAACATTTAGACAAAAAAAAACTTATTAAAATATTTCACTTGGCCCCCAATATCTGTAACGTTTCTATGCTTTTGTATTTGAACTAATGGGAACTAGATGAAAGCAAGAGGCATGCACAGGGTTTTCCCTTGGAATTGTTTTAAGAAGTAGCAGCAGTAAGCTTAATAATTTACCAAAAGAGAAAGTTCAGAACTCGAGGATAAGTTTCCGTGTTGTTGTTTTTGAAATCACGAAAACCCATGTCATGCGCATATTGTTAAGTTGTGCAACTTATTTGTGTAGTATGCACTTCCACATACGTTTAATTACAGACTAAATCAATGAAACTGAAATATACTAAATACCTCATAAAATCGCATTAATAAACGAGTGCTTAGAGTAAAACAAATGCATTTTCGTTACGAAAAAAATCTTTGGCAAGGTTTATCTAAACAAAAACATAATGTCATGCTGGTCTGTCAGTCATTATTTTGACACATTAAATTCGCAAATTAAGAAAGAGTTTTCTGTATTTGATTGGTAAAAGGTCCAAATGATGTTCAGAGATTATTTTGAAAAGTTTCTGCTAGAAGCTATGTTTATGGTTGGAAGGTCATGGACATGATTGCCGCGATTTCATTGGACGATCGACACACGCCTGACAGTCGTGTCAGGATAAATTGGGATCTACTGTGTTGTTTTCAAACGGTGTGAATGCGCGTGAGTCAATTAGTTGTTTATTGAAATAATGCCTGGGGCAAGAATGTTGATTGTACCGAAAGTTGTTTGATCTTATTAACAATTACTCGCAGTGAAAAGCAGCGGTCAGTTTTGTTCAATTATCAAATTCTAATTAGACTAGTTTGCCACTTGATTTGGTCTAGAATGGAAACGTCCAGTCGGGCAAGTGGTGGGCAACCAGATTTGCGAAGGTCACTTGCCTGCACCCAAAATCCACTTGCCCGGGGCGTCGGGCAACCGTATTTCCGGAACCTGATGTGTATTAATTCTCTTGCTTAGATCTGGTGGTGAGATAGAGAAAACAGACGAATCAGGGGAAGATGATGTCTCGTCTTTCTATTCCATACCAAAAGAACAAGAAACATCAAAGAATTTCAAATCATTAGTGAGGGTAAGCCACAGACATATTTCTATAATATATGTTTCCATTTCAAAGGAAATACTTTTTAGCAATTTTCATAATTTATGTTTTTAGCTCTACTGGCCGAAGGCCAGCAGAGCTTATGGGATGCCGAGTTGTCCGTCGTCCGTTGTTTACTTTTGTCTCGTTAAGACGTTAGGGCCTTCATTTTTCATTCAATCTTTACCAAACTTTAACAGGTTGTTAATATCAATGAAAGCTCGGATGAGTTCGAAAACCAGCCAGATCGGCCAAGTAACAGCGGAGTTATGGCCCTTGATTTAGTTAAAAATGCTATATTGCAATATTTTGCCTCGTTAAGACGATAGGGCCTTCGTTTTTCAATCTGTCTTTACCAAACTTTACCACATTGTTAATATCAATGAAAGCTCGGACAAGTTCGAAAACCAGCCTTATCGAACTAATAACAGCGGAGTTATGGCCCTTGATTTAGTTAAAAATGCTATATTTTGCCTCGTTAAGATGATAGGGGCTTCATTGTTCATCCGATCTTTACCAAACTTTATCAGCTTGTTAATGTCATTGAAAGCTCGAACAAGTTTGAAAACCACTCATATCAGACCAGTAACAGCGGAGTTATGGCTCTTGATTTAGTTAAAAATGCTATATTTTGCCTCGTTAAGATAGGGGCTTCATTGTTCATCCGATCTTTACCAAACTTTATCAGATTGTTAATATCAATGAAAGCTCTAACAAGTTCGAAAACCAAACTTATCGGGCCAGTAACAGCGGAGTTATGCCCTTGATTTAGTTTAAAACGTTATATTTTGCCTCAAGACCGAGAGGGCTTTCATTTTTCATCCGATTGTTACCAAACTTTATTTTTTTTAATTTTATTATTTATTTTTTGTTAATTTTTTTCATTTTTTTTTTTTTTTTAACTTTTTTTTCATTTTTATTTGTTGTTTTTTTAACTTTTTTTTTTTAACTTTTTTTTCTTTTTTTTCCTTTTAATTTTTTAAAAAAAAAAATTGAATTATTTTTTAGCTCTATGTTGGACCAGTCGGACCAGTAACAGAGGAGTTATGGCTCTTGATTTAGTTAAACATGCTATATGTTGCCTCGTTAATACGGTAGGGCCTTCATTTTTCATCTGATCTTTACCAAACTTTAACAGATTCTTTCCCTTGATTTAGTTCAAAAGCTGTTTTTTGCCCGAAACTTCCAAAAATATGGTAAATGGCAGTCACTCGCTTCATTGATGTTATAAGAGCCATGTTAGCCAGTAGAGCGTCCACAGGCCCTCTTGGGCCTCTTGTTCTATTTTCTAAGGCAGGCAAACCTTTACAATAGAACCTGTATTTAAGAGTCTAAATGGGTGATCAGAATTGGTCACTTAAACCATGTGGTCTATTTATAATAATACAGGTGCATTTAATTTAAATCATTACAGTTGAAAACTGAAACTTTAGTATCTTAAAGTAGATGGTATCTTAATAGTGGTATCTTAATAGCAATGGTCTCTTAAACAGGTTTGATTCCACATATTTGCATATATATGTACTTTCTTTAGGATACCATCCATTTATTTTCTTAAACAGTGTAATATAACTATATAATCGTGTATACAGCCCACTACGTCAGCAAATATTGATGCAATAAAATAACCTTAGTTCCAGCAACGTGATTGAGACATTTGACTGGAATCAGGTGCCATATTACAGAAATGAAATATGGAGAAATCATAATTTTGGTAAATATACGATTCACAAAGCTTATTTACCAAAATTGTACATAATAATGTTTTAAATCAGCAGTATGCGGTCAAATGAAATCATCATGCCAGGCCATTTGTAACTCGACCTTTTGCAAAAAGGCAAGATATTTTACTCGCCCCGTCGTCGGTGTTGACATTAGCGTTAGCATTACCGCTAGTTAACCTTTTCAGTAAGCTCATATCTCAGCAACTGCATGACAATTCAATGAAACTTCACACATATATTTTGTGTAGATAGATAACATGCCACGCACAAGTCACATAACTCTGCAATATTTTGACAAAGTTATGCCCCTTTTTGTGCTTAGTCAATTTCTTGGTTAACATTTTATGGTAAGCTCATATCTCACAAACCGCCTGGCAGAACTTGATAAAACTTCAAATATGTATTCAGTATAAATAGATATCATGCCACGCACAAGTAACATAACTCTGCAACATATTTTGACGAAGTTATGCTCCTTTTTGTACTAAGTCAATTTCTTTGTTAACCTTTTTTTGGTTAGCTCGTTTCTCAGAAACTGCTTGACAGAAACTTTACACATGTATGCACTATCATAAGAAGAACTCTTACAAACAAGTGCCATAACTCCGTTATGAATTTTACAAAACTATGCCCTCTTTCAACTTAGTTACTCAATAAATAGACAAGGCCACGAAAAGTCAAGCGTGCTGTCATCCGACAGCTCTTGTTTCAATTAAAATGTGTATCACTAATCATTTCCCTTTCAAGTTCACTTACTCAAACTTACTAAAACATAATGCTTGACTACCACCCCATGAATAATAGCTAAGCCTTGTAGCATGGTCGGTGACATTTCCTTTGATGAATGCAGAGCACTAAATCGTTTAATTTAGCTTAACTAAAGCTACACCGTACTACAACTTCCGGATATTGGAATTTAGAGTACGGTCACTATGACGTCACAGTGTTACTAAGTACACCATGCTACAAAAAAAATAGAGTCTGTCTCAGCGAGTTGGTTATTTAAACACCTCGATGGGCTACGCCCATCTCGGTGTTTAAATAAGCCAACTCGCTGACCAGACTCTATCTATTATTTAAACCTATCCATCACGCGGCCTGATGACCACTACTCTGCATGTTCCAAAATGTAGTAAAAAAATTATGTCCAGAATTTCTTCTTTTTTTATTATTACAAATCTCAAATAACCATCTGAAGAAGCACTGAATAATTTATATGAGAAGACTTTGAAAACTGCCTTACATTAAATGTTTCAGGTACAGTAGTTATCGAAGGTCAGTTAATTGCTGGAGTGATAATTGTGAGGCTTCTGTGTATTTGCTTGTCTTGTTCTTGGCTAGTTAGTTTGATCTACCGTCTATTGATTGGTAATGTGTGTATTACATTATTATAAAAAAAATCTGCACATCTTTGAGGAAAATAGCAAGACATAGACATGGTGCATCTCCTTTTGGAAATAAATAGGTGTTACTTGGCAACAACAACATACAACAAATTCTATAATATTTACTGTTCATAGCATACATTGCAAAGCCTTTGAGAAAAGAACTGTGCATCATGATATTTGTATTAAATGAAATTATATTAATCTGCCATGTAGCAGTTTTCAAAATGGGACAAATTGTGGTATGGGGTTGTCCTTCTGAAAACTTCGAAAGCATAATACCGACCCACATGAAACCTCGTAGTTACATTGCCCTTGGTGACAGGAGGAAACCTATTTTTTGTGGAGGGGTCAAGTGGCAAAAGGTCAAGGTCGCCATGACCTAATATGGAAACATGCATGATAACTTTAAAAGCATAACACTGACCCTCATGACATTTTATAGGTACATTGCCCTTACTGAGAGTTTGTAAAGTCAAAGGTCAAGGTCTCAAAGTCACCATAACTTCATTATGGATATACACATTCTGAGCAATAACTCCGGAATTATAAGGCCTAATCTCTTGAAACATCATACATAGGTACATTGCCCTTGGTGAGATGAGGACCCCTATTGCTTAGGGTATGTAGTTCATCAAGGTCAAATTGACCTCACAAGGACCCAATCCTGAGAAACACTTTCCCCAATGTAACTTGTAAACTATTAGACCTACAATCTTTAATATTTACAGAATACCTGTGGTAAAACAATGACTCCTATTAGTTTTATGGTTATTAAGTCAAAGGTCAAGGTCAGTGTGACATTAAAATGAAAATGCTTTCACGGATGACCTACAGTCTTAAAACTTTAAACGAATAATGCTCTTGGTTAAACAACAAAGTAAGACCTATCAAATTGTTTTCATTAATAAATAATGTTAAAGGTCAAGGCCTTAGGAAATGCTTCTTTGAATTCTAAGACATTATAACACATCAGCTATCTCCATTCCTACTTGCTGGAATAATGTAACTTTAATTTACTCCACATAGACGATCAGCTGCATCTGCCATCAGTGCTCTTGTTTAATATGAAACTAAAAAAGGGTAACATAACAGTTTAATGGGATTTTTCAGGCATATGAGAAGCAAATTAAAGAACTCAACAAACAAGTAAAAAAACTGGAAGAGGAAAAAGATCTGATCAACTTAGATGTTGGTGCTAGGTAAGACAAGCTATTACTAGCAAATGTTGAACAATGAAAGAAAACCAAAGGTTGTAAAGTCATAACCATGATCCTCAACAGGGTATTATCCAGCCAACCATGCAGCCATCTTTTGCAAGATGGGGTCGTCCATGGCTGAGTGGTTAACATCTCTGACTTGAACTCACTTGCCCCTCACCACTGTAGGTTCGATCCCTCAGGGGCCTAGACATCTTTATGTGAGGAAGCTATCCAGCTAGCTTGCGGCACGTCGGTGGTTCTACCCAGGTGCCCGCCCGTACATGAAAATTGCCCAGAGGGGCACCTGGGGTCTTCCTCCACCAGTGGTAGCTGGAAAGTCGCCATATGACCTTAGCTGATGGCGCGACTATAAAATACAATTCATTGTTTTGCAAGGTCCTTTTTAAATCGAGGCCAATATATGGTCGAGTGGGTGGGGTAAAAAACACTTTGCTAAACAACACTTCCCAACTCTTACTATCTCAGTACTGTTATGTTTTGTATACATTTATAGAATAAAGATTATCTAAAATGTACCTTTTTTACCTTTATCTGTAAAAATAAACTGCCCAAGGGACACCCACTTGGCACGAATTGCCTCTTAGCACGTATTAGCAAAATTGTTTTGTACACTCTGTTTGGATATATGCCCGCCCAAGTCTGCCTAATACACTGGTCCTCAATCTGTTGTCACATTGGATGATTCAGAAAAATCAGAGTATAATGAGTAAATCAGACTGAAACAAAGAATTTAGTGAAGGCAGGATTAAATTATTTATATATGTATTTACAAGAGATTTAACTTAGTAATTGAACACTAAGGGTTTTTATGTTGTATTCATGAAATTTAAAAAAACACATTTAAGAGTGATTTTTACAAACCATCCTAAAAACATGTCTGCAGCTTTTTAATCAGAATTTACTTCATGATAGTATAAATCTACTGATGCATCTCAGTTCTAGCCGTTGTGTTTCAGACCTGAGGTGAAAGATTACAGAGTTGCTCAGCTACGGATGAAGAAGCTGGAGAAATTACTTGCCTTACATAATATCAGGTACAAGCTTTACATAATATCAGGTACAAAACTGGTTTGTTACATAATATCAGGTACACGTTTGGTTTGTTACATAATACTGGGTACAAGACTGGTTTGTTACATAATATCAGGTACATGCTTTACATAATATCAGGTACAAGACTGGTTTGTTACATAATATCAGGTACAAGTTTGATTTGTTACATAATATCGGGTACAAGACTGGTTTGTTACATAATATCAGGTACAAGTTTGATTTGTTACATAATATCGGGTACAAGACTGGTTTGTTACATAATATCAGGTAAAATAATGGTTTGTTATGTAATATCGGGTGCAATACTAGTATGTTACATAATACCGGATACAAGACTAGTTTGTTAAATAATATCAGGTAAAATACTGGTTTATTATATCATATTGGCTACAAGATTAGTGTGTTACATAATACCTGGTACAAGAATGCTTTGTTACATAATATCAGGTACAGGACTAGTGTGTTACATAATATCGGGTACAAGACTACTTTGTTACGTAATATTGGGTACAAGACTGGTTTGTTTCATAATATCGGGTACAAGACTGATATGTTACATAATATCAGGTAAAATACTGGTTGTTACATAATATCGGGTACAAGACTGATTTGTTAGCTCTACTGGCCAAGGGCCAGCAGAGCTTATGGGATGCTGTGTTGTCCGTCGTCTGTCTGTCGTCTGTCGTCTGTCTGTCGTCCGTTAACTTTTCTTCAAACGACTTCTCCTCAGAAACCGCTTGGCTAATTTTGACCAAACTTCACGTGGATGATCCTTAGATGAATGCTTTTTAGATTTGTTAAAATCAGATCAACGCTACATCCAAGATGGCTGCCATTACCATATATGGTCGAAACCTTAAAAAATCTTCTTCTCCAGAACCGCTGGACAGATTTCAACAGTTTTTCTTTTAAAATGATCACCAACGCCTAGACTATCAAGTTTGTTCAAATAAAGTCCCCGGGGTCAAAAATGGCCGTGCCACGGGGGTCCAAAATTTGTATATTGAGGTTTTGCATGTTTTTCATATAGACATATAGGAAAAAACTTTAAAAAATCTTCTTCTCTGAAACCACAAGGCACAGAGCTCTCATGTATTACATGTAGCATCAGCTTATGGTCCTCAACTATGTTTGTTCAAATGGTGACCCTGGGGTCAAATTTGTCCCCGCCCCGGGGGTCACAGTTTTACATAGACTTATATAGGATTTTTTTTTAAAAAAATTTCTTCTCGGAAACTACAAGAGCCAGAGGTTTGATATTTTGCATTTACTATAAGCTTATGGTCCTTTACCAAGTTTGTTCAAATGGTGACATTCGGGTCACTTTTGGCCCCGCCCCAAGGGTCACATGTTTTACATAGACATGTATGGGGAAAAACTTAAAAAATCTTCTTCTCTGAAACTGCAAGAGCCAGAGGTTTAATATTTTGCATTTGCTATAAGCTTGTGGTCCTCTATCAAGTTTGTTCAAATGGTGACCCAGGGGTCACATTTGGCCCCACCCCGGGGGTCACAGTTTTACATAGGCTTGTATAGGGAAAAACTGAAACAATTCTTCTTCTCTGGAACCACATGGCACAGAGCTCTCATGTAATACATGTAGCATCAGCTTATGGTCCTCTACTAAGTTTGTTCAAATGGTGACCCGGGGGTCAAATTTGTCCCCACCCCGAGGGTAACAGTTTTACATAGACTTATATAGGATTTTTTTTTTAAAAGTCTTCTTCTCGCCAACTACAAGAGTCAGAGGTTTGATATGTTACATTTATTATAAGCTGATGGTCCTTTACCAAGTTTGTTCAAATAGTGACCCTGGGGTCACATTTGGTCCCGCCCCAAGGGTCACATGTTTTACATAGACATGTATAGGGAAAAACTTAAAAAATCTACTTCTCTGAAACTGCAAGAGCCAGAGGTTTAATATTTTGCTGTTGCTATAAGCTTATGGTCCTTTACCAATTTTGTTCAAATGGGGACCCTGGGGTCACATCTGGCCCTGCCCCGGGGATTCACAGTTTTACATAAATGCTTGTAGAGGGAAAAACTGAAAAAAAATAATCTTCTCTGGAACTGCAAGAGCCAGAGGTTTAATATTTTGCATTTGCTATAAGTTTATGGTCCTTTACCAAGTTTGTTCAAATGGTAACCCTCGGGTCATATTTGACCCCGCCCAAAGGGTCACATGTATAGGGATTTTTTTTTTTTTAATTTTTTTTTTTTAATATTTTTTTTTTTTATTATTTTTAATTTTTTTATTTTTTTTATTTTTTAATTTTTTTTTTTTTTTTTTTAATATATTTTTTTTTAATATTTTTTTTTTTTTTAATTTTTTTTTTTTTTTTTTTTTTTAAATATCTTCTTTTTTTTTTATTTATTTATTTTTTTTTTGAAATTTTTATTATTTTTTTGGATTTTTTTTTAGCTCTATGTTCGACCAGTCGGACCAGTAACAGAGGTGTTCTTGATTTAGTTAAACATGCTATATGTTGCCTCGTTAATACGGTTGGGCCTTCATTTTTCATCTGATCTTTACCAAACTTTACCAGATTCTTTAGTTATGGCCCTTGATTTAGTTAAAAAGCTGTTTTTTGCCCGAAACTTTCAATAAAACATAAATGGCAGTCACTCACTTCATTTATGTTATAAGAGCCATGTTAGCCAGTAGAGCATCCACAGGCCCTCTTGGGCCTCTTGTTACATAATATCTGATAAAATACTGGGCTCCGTTTTATGAAATAACTAACGACCATTTTGATCGTAAATCAATTTCTTATATGCTTCTCTATTAAGTACACTTTTCAAATACACGTGATTTCATTTCATTTTCTTATGCATGTGATATTTCTGTATTACGTGCACACATAATTGTTTACATTGAATGCTTAGGTGAAAAAAGTGAACGACCTTAAAATGTGAGACTTATCGTAAGATGTTTAATAAAACAGGGCCCAGGTTTGTTACATAATATCGGGTACAAGACTGATTTGTTACATCAGATAAAATACTGGTTTGTTACATAATATCGGGTACAAGACTTGTTTGTTTCATAATATCGGGTACAAGACTAGTGTGTTACATAATATCGGGTACAAGACTGATTTGTTACATAATATGAGCTAAAATACTGGTTTGTTACATTATATCGGGTACAAGACTGGTGTGTTACATAATATCTGGTACAAGACTGGTTTGTTACATAATATCAGGTAAAATACTGGTTGCTTACATAATATCGGGTACAAGACTAGTGTTGCATAATATTGGGTACAAGACTGGTTTGTTACATAATATCAGGCAAAATAATGGTTTGTTACATGATATTGGGTACAAGACTGGTTTGTTACATAATATCAGGCAAAATAATGGTTTGTTTCATTTCAT
The DNA here is from genome assembly GCA_037043455.1 of Cyrtodaria siliqua. NCBI lineage: Eukaryota > Metazoa > Mollusca > Bivalvia > Adapedonta > Hiatellidae > Cyrtodaria > Cyrtodaria siliqua. The sequence goes on from JAWPHD010009234.1 coordinate 35,903, forward strand.
AATATTGGGGACAAGATTAGTGTGTTACATAATATCGGGTACAAGACTGCTTTGTTACATAATATCAGGTAAAATACTTGTTATAATATCAGGCAAAATAATGGTTTGTTACATTATATCGGGTACAAGACTGGTTTGTTAAATAATTACAGGTAAAATACTGGTTATAATATCAGGCAAAATAATGGTTTGTTACATAATATCGGGTACAAGACTGGTTTGTTACATAATATCGGATATAAGACTGGTTTATTATATAATATCGGGTACAAGACTAGTATGTTACATAACATCAGGTATAAGACTGCTTTGTTATGTAATATCAGGTAAAATACTGGTTTGTTACATAATATAGGGTACAAGACTGGTTTGTTACATAATATCGGGTACAAGACTGGTTTGTTATATAATATAGGGTACAAGACTGGTAATTTACATAATATTGGGTACAAGACTGGTTTGTTACATAATATCAGGTACAAGACTGGTTTGTTACATAATATAGGGTTCAAAACTAGTGTGTTACATAATATTGGGTACAAGACTACTTTGATACATAATATTGGGTACAAGACTACTTTGTTACATACTATCAGGTACAAGACTGGTTGGTTAAATAATATCGGGTACAAGACTGCTTTGTTAAATAATATCATGTAAAATATTGGTTTATTATATAATATCGGGTACAAGACTAGTGTGTTACATAATATCGGGTACAAGACTCCTTTGTCGTGTAATATCAGGTTAAATACTGGTTTGTTACATAATGTTGGCTACAAGACTGGTGTGTTACATAATACCGGGTACAAGACTGGTTTGTTAAATAATATCATGTAAAATACTGGTTTATTATATAATATCGGGTACAAGACTAATGTGTTACATAATATCGGGTATAAGACTAGTGTGTTACATAAAATCTGGTACAAGACTCCTTTGTTACATAATATCAGGTAAAATACTGGTTTGTTACATGATACTGGGCTCAAGACTGGTTTGTCACATAATATAGGATACAATACTAGTTTGTTACATAATATAGGATACAATACTGGTTTGTTACATAATATAGGATACAAGACTAGTTTGTTACATAATATAGGGTACAAGACTGGTTTGCTACATAATATAGGATACAAGACTGGTTTGCTACATAATATATAGGATACAAGACTGGTTTGCTACATAATATAGGATACAAGACTGGTTTGCTACATAATATAGGATACAAGACTGGTTTGCTACATAATATAGGATACAAGACTGGTTTGCTACATAATATAGGATACAAGACTGGTTTGCTACATAATATAGGATACAAGACTGGTTTGCTACATAATATAGGATACAAGACTGGTTTGCTACATAATATAGGATACAAGACTGGTTTGTTACATAATATAGGATACAAGACTGGTTTGCTACATAATATAGGATACAAGACTGGTTTGCTACATACTATAGGATACAAGACTGGTTTGCTACATAATATAGGATACAAGACTGGTTTGCTACATAATATAGGATACAAGACTAGTTTGCTACATAATATAGGGTACAATACTAGTTTGTTACATAATATTGGGTACAAGACTGGTTTGTTACATGATATTGGATACAAGACTAGTCTGCTACATAATATAGGGTACAATACTGGTTTGCTACATAATATAGGATACAATACTAGTTTGTTACATAATATTGGGTACAAGACTGGTTTGTTACATGATATTGGATACAAGACTGGTTTGTTACATGATATTGGATACAAGACTAGTTTGTTAATATAATATTGGGTACAGTACTGTTTGTTACATGATATTGGATACAAAATTATTTTGTTACATAATATAGGATACAAGACTAGTTTGTTACATAATGTCGGGTACAAGACTGGTTTGTTACATAGTATAGGGTACAAGACTGGTTTGTTACATAGTATAGGGTACAAGACTGGTTTGTTACATTGTATGGGTACAAGACTGGATTGTTACATAGTATTGGGTACAAAACTAGTGTGTTACATAATATCGGGTACAACACTGCTTTGTTACATAATATCGGATACATGACTGGTTTGTTACATAGTATCACGTACAACACAGCTTTGTTAATTAATATCGGGTACAAGACTGGTTTGTTACATGTTTGTTCAATAATATCAGTTACATGTCTGGTTTGTTACATAATATCACGTACAACACTAGTGTGTTACATAATATCAGGTACAAGACTGGTTTGTTTCATAATATCAGTACAAGACTAGTTTGTTACATAATATCAGTTACAGGTCCGGTTTGTTACATAATATTAGGTACAAGAATGGTTTGTTATAAAATATCAGGTACAAGACTGGTTAACTACATAAAATCAGGGACGAGACTTGCTTATCTGGAGCTCTGCCCAGTCATGAAAAAATGCTTTCCGTGTTGCAATTTGTAAACTGTTTGAACTACAAAATACATTTAGTATCATTGGTTAGACAACCCCTTACAGATTTGTGTAGATTCAGTAGGTCAAAGGCAATCATAAACTGATCATGAAATACATTTTTTTCACTGTAACTTGTAAACAACTGGACCTTAATATAAATAGTTTCCTAAGTCAGAAAACCCTTTTTTTATGAAAAGTAGGTCAAGGTCACCATGAACACTTTGCAGTCAGTGTAACTTTTTATCGCTTTTAGGTTTTATACGCTTTCCTGTCTTCTTTTGTTGTCTGTAGTGTTACTTGAAAAGCAGTTCAGATTGCTTTACCTCAATCTGAGGTAGAACCTACAAAACATGTATAAATAAACTTAAAAAGTAAGCATGTAATGCCCCGCTAGCCAGTGTTCTTAATAAAATGTTCTTGTTAATATTTCAGCATTCCTGGTGAAAAGTTAAAGGTTGACCCTTACAGATTAAAGAGAAAGTTCAGCACACGAGTTGAAGATTTGGATTATCTGCCCTTGGATCTCTGTCATCAATACCTCAAGGTGATTTGAATTGTGGAGAATTGTTTTGTTAACTTGGCATCCCAGAAGCAGCTTTTGGAAAGTACAACATTATTTCTGAGATTCTGGGATAACCAGGTGCTGTGTGTCAGCACCTCCTTGTCAGTTTTATAGCTAGTTAAATTACATGATATTATGATGTGATAGCCATGCATTGTAGCAGAATAGTCTGATAGTGCATCAGGTTAAAATGAACTGGGAAGAACACTGTTATGTCCAATATGAAGTGACACGATAACATTTAATTTATTAAAGGAAGATTGTCATTGGATTTAAAGTTTGGACAATAATCTCTATGTCTCTGAGAAAAACAAAAACAATATAAATATGTGCAAATAAATATTTTCAGTATAACATCTAATTCATTGATCGGCCCTGTCAAATAAACAAGTATCTTACCATGTCATTTGACCATTTAAAATCGCAAAGGTATCACCACCTGTAGATAAAGCACATGCTGTCCCACAAAATAAAATAATATACAACAGAACACATGGTAAATGTGTGTGGCCACCTAGAGCTCTGACAGTGGTTAGTGGGGTTTGCGTATGTATGAATTGTGATTTTATTAATACAGGAGCTGAGTACAGAGTTGTCAGTGAAGGATCTGGAGACTATGGTTCCCAGAATACAGAGGATGACCAGTGAACTGGAGGAGGTCCATAAATACGAACAGGTATGCTTGGTAGTAGTTATATGAGGATGACCAGTGAACTGGAGGAGGTCCATAAATACGAACAGGTATGCTTGGTAGTAGTTATATGAGGATGACCAGTGAACTGGAGGAGGTCCATAAATACGAACAGGTATGCTTGGTAGTAGTTATATGAGGATGACCAGTGAACTGGAGGAGGTCCATAAATACGAACAGGTATGCTTGGTTGTAGTTATATGAGGATGACCAGTGAACTGGAGGAGGTCCATAAATACGAACAGGTATGCTTGGTAGTAGTTATATGAGGATGACCAGTGAACTGGAGGAGGTCCATAAATACGAACAGGTATGCTTGGTAGTAGTTATATGAGGATGACCAGTGAACTGGAGGAGGTCCATAAATACCAACAGGTATGCTTGGTAGTAGTTATATGAGGATGACCAGTGAACTGGAGGAGGTCCATAAATACGAACAGGTATGCTTGGTAGTAGTTATATGAGGATGACCAGTGAACTGGAGGAGGTCCATAAATACCAACAGGTATGCTTGGTAATAGTTATATTAGGATGACCAGTGAACTACAGGAGGTCCATAAATACCAACAGGTATGCTTGTTTGTATGTCATTATATGAGGATGACCAGTGAACTACAGGAGGTCCATAAATACGAACAGGTATGCTTGTTTGTATGTTATTATATGAGGATGACCAGTAAAGTAGAGGAGGTCCATAAATACGAACAGGTATGCTTGTTTGTATGTTATTATATGAGGATGACCAGTGAACTACAGGAGGTCCATAAATACGAACAGGTATGCTTGTTTGTATGTTATTATATGAGGATGACCAGTGAACTACAGGAGGTCCATAAATACGAACAGGTATGCTTGTTTGTATGTCATTATATGAGGATGACCAGTGAAGTAGAGGAGGTTCATAAATACGAACAGGTATGCTTGTTTGTATGTTATTATATGAGGATGACCAGTGAACTACAGGAGGTCCATAAATATGAACAGGTATGCTTGTTTGTATGTTATTATATGAGGATGACCAGTGAACTACAGGAGGTCCATAAATACGAACAGGTATGCTTGTTTGTATGTTATTATATGAGGATGACCAGTGAACTAGAGGAGGTCCATAAATACGAACAGGTATGCTTGTTTGTATGTTATTATATGAGGATGACCAGTGAACTAGAGGAGGTTCATAAATAAGAACAGGTATGCTTGTTTGTATGTTATTATATGAGGATGACCAGTGAACTAGAGGAGGTTCATAAATACGAACAGGTATGCTTGTTTGTATGTTATTATATGAGGATGACCAGTGAACTAGAGGAGGTCCATAAATACGAACAGGTATGCTTGTTTGTATGTTATTATATGAGGATGACCAGTGAACTAGAGGAGGTTCATAAATACGAACAGGTATGCTTGTTTGTATGTTATTATATGAGGATGACCAGTGAACTAGAGGAGGTTCATAAATACGAACAGGTATGCTTGTTTGTATGTTATTATATGAGGATGACCAGTGAACTAGAGGAGGTCCATAAATACGAACAGGTATGCTTGGTAGTAGTTAGATGAGGATGACCAGTGAACTAGAGAAGGTCCATAATACGAACAGGTGTGCTTGGTAGTAGTTATATAAATATATAGCTGGTCTGTAGCAAGCCGTGATAGTCAACTGAGGCAAAAAAATATCATTCTAGGAGGTCTGTGGAACCTCACACCCCACCCACAAACACCCCTGAAAAAGTATTTCTATAATATGTGATTTCCAGTATTTAAGAGCTTTCCCAGACAAGATTTTCAGTTTTAATCATGACATTTTTTATTCCATTATTGTTTCCTTCCCAAAATTACTACAACGGTAACTGCCTCAGTGTGCCTCAGCATTGCTACGGGCCTTATAGATTTGGACCTTTTTTATATTTGATATCTACAACCTTTTATCAGTTGCAAACTTGGGCCTTATATACAAGGTAAATCTTTATTGTTTGGAAAACTAATTATTATAACCCTGCTTTCACAAAGTGAAGTGGGGGCTATGTAGGAATCACATAATCCCATCGCATCCCGTGACACATTTTTAATACTTGCATATCTCAAACATTTATTACAAAATAATGGCCCTTTGTTTGATTTAGAATTTAATTGGGGGTATTCATCACCTTCAGTGATAGTTCTAGTTGAAAACTAGTTGAAATCAAGAATAGTAAGATGTTAATAATTTCTTAACTGAATGCTCCATAATGCTTCAAGGGAGAATATGCTTATTTAAACATGAAACAGTTGACAAAGTATTATTCACAAGCCTTATAACTTAGGGAATTACACAATCCAATGAATAGAATAGAATTAAAATGTGCAAACTATGCAAAATAAATAGTTTTAAAACCTCATAAACATGAACCAAATTTTGCAGTGTACATTAATTTCATGGATTTTGGAGTAGAGCTGTAAAAAGGGGCCAACTTCATTCCTATGCACACTCTAACAAAAACCGACACAATGTTAGTACACTAATACTATTGTACCTTGTTTCTGTATACCAGCTCTGTCGTACGGTCCAGGAGATAAACCCTCACAATTTAATTTTTGTACACTAATACTTATTGTACCTTGTTTCTGTATACCATTTCTGTCGTACAGTCCAGGAGATAAACCCTCACAATTTTAGTTCACTAATACTTATTGTACCTTCTGATCGTCTCCGTGGCCGAATGGTTAACAATGTTGCAATGGTTAACAACGTTGCATTGTAAACCTTCGCCTCTCACCGCTGCAGGTTCGAATCCCACTGGGAGCTCGACTTGTAAGTGAGGAAGTGTCGGTTCTTACGGATGGTGGGAGGTGTACAGTACTGGTTCTACAGTTCACAATACTGTACCTTGTTTCTGTATACCAGTTCTGTCGTACAGTCCAGGAGATAAACCCACACAATTTAATTTTAGTACACTAATACTTATTGTACCTTGTTTCTGTATACCAGTTCTGTCGGACAGTCCAGGAGTTAAACTCACACAATTTTAGTTCACTAATACTTATTGTTCCTTGTTTCTGTATACCAGTTCTGTCAGACAGTCCAGGAGATAAACCCACACAATTTAATTCTAGTACACTAATACTTATTGTACCTTGTTTATGTTGATCAGTTCTGTCTTTCAGTCCAGGAGATAAACCCTTACAATTTAATTTTTGTACACTAATACTTACTGTACCTTGTTTCTGTATACCATTTCTGTCGTACAGTCCAGGAGATTAACCCTCACAATTTAATTTTAGTTCACTAATACTTATTGTACCTTGTTCCTGTTTACCATTTTTGTTGGACATTCCTGGAGATAAGCCCATTTAATTCTAGTTCACTAATACTTACTGTACCTTCTTCTGTATACCAGTTCTGTCGGACAGTCCAGGAGATTGTGAACAGTTTGTCGGATATCAAACACAAGGAAAAGCATGGCTGTCCAAAACGTGCACAGATGTCATCCAACACCCTCAACCACCTGGTCACAGTCATAGAGAACTGGAAACATGATGAAGAGGGACTACAGGTAAGTTTGTCTGTATGGTGTTTTACGTCATTTTCAACACATGTAAGGTTATATATGACAGTCGATTTTTTTGTGGTGAAGGCAGTACTGTACACCTCCCGCCATCCATAAGAATCGAACTTCCTCACAAGTCGATCTCCCAATGGGATACGTACCCGCAACGGTGAGAGGCGAAAGTTTAAAATGCAATGTCGTTAATCATTCGGCCACTGAGACGCTTAACTACAGGTAAGATAAAGGGCTACAGGTCAGAAGTAAAGTCTAAAGTTTAGATGAGGTGCTACAGACTAACCAAAACATTTTTTAAAAAGTTTAAACAAAATGATTTTAGAAAAGTTGGCAGGAATGATAGTATAACATGACGTTAAAGACTGGTTAAATGACCATGACCTTTGGAACTAGTAAAGGCATATCTATTTAGATTTGAATAGTAGATTATATCATTGGTAACCAGATATTTTATAATGGACAAAATCTGGTTATTAGTTGACAAACGTTATTGGGCGTGGGAGGCATCCACTTCTGAATAAAAAGTTTGTCCGTGTTTCTTCAAAACATCATAACTTGAATGCTATTCGTCAGTTTAGTTTGGATATTTGAACAGTTCTAACACTTGATCTTTAGGTATCCAACAATAGCAAGCTTTCCATGACCTTGACATTCAGTTCAAGGTCACTCACACTTGAATGAAAATGTCAGCTTTTTAGTTAAACAGTTTGTCCAAATTTCTCCAACAAATCATAACTTGAATACCATCAAACAACTTGCTTCAATATTCGCACAGTTGTTACACTGCCCAAACATATACATTTTTTCTATGACCTTGACCTTTACAGTTCAAGGCACATTATTTATATACATTTAAATCTTGTCAACCATATAGGGTAAAATAAATAAATAAACAAAAACAAGAAAATTTAATCAAGAATGCTTTTAATAATTCTTGTTGATGTACCTACTTGTGTTAGGGGCTGGCATGGCTCAATGGAAGACGCAGGTTTAAGCCGCACAGGTGTGTGCTTGGGCAAGACACTTTCTGTTAGCCTCGTCCATCGAATGGAGACAAACTGGGCAGTCACATGTATTGGAGTCTACCTCCAAGCATGTTAAAGAACTATAGGAATCTATTCATTAGTAAGAGTAGGGCAGGTTCTCGGAGGATATCCTTCTGTACTCTTTGAGGTGGCTCTCTGTATTGTGTTGATGAGCCGTTTAACAACATTCCTTCATTTCTACAGGAGCTGCAGCTGTCCATAAACAGACTGGGTGAGAGGGTGTCACCCTGGCTGAAGATCAGACTTGTGGGAGAACCAACCATTGCCCAGATTACCTCGGCCATTGACAAGATTGTATATGATGATGGCATTGAAGAAAAGGTATCAAATAACGTTCTTTTTATGCCATTTTTCACCTCATGTAATATGCTGTGGTTGGTGTCAAGCAATGTTCAACGATAAATATTGGTAATGAAAATATTGCTGGTATTTTAGTGAAAATAAATTTTACACTTACTTAGAATCATATGAAATAAGGCTAAGGTTTGTAAACTATCAAAAATTATTCTGCTTGTTTCATTCATATGAAACAAACACTCGTATGATATGCTGTTTAAGTTTTCTTGATCAGTTATGGTTGTTATACTATTATTGCTCGGTCAAGCTGTAAAAGAAATGCAAATGTACTGTTCGACTGCTTATTGATTTACAATCTCTGGTGCTCTTCTCTCGGACTAAACAATCTGCATTCATGATGAACACTGTCAAAACATGAAAACTAGTGGGTGTTTTATTTTTAAGAAATTGTTTTCAAACTATTTACTGTTTACAGTAGTGCAACTCAAACCTACCATGAACTAAGATAAGCATGGTGGCTATCTGGCTCACTTATAGAATGAATTTTAAATGTTTGACTTACTATAAAAAACAAGAAGCCCAAGAGGGCCTGTGAAAGCTCTACTGGCTTAAACGGCTCTTATATCAAGGGTTGTCATCACAAAATTCCCATCAGTACTACTTTTAAAACATTGCAAAAACAAGAGGGCCCGAGTATGTCCCTAAGGGGTAAAAACTGTCAAAGGGCCGTAACTCCATCAAAAATCAACGAGCCGGAAAAAAACCCGCAAAAGGCACAACTAGAAATCATACCAATGCTTCCTGCTAAGTTTCGTCAAATTCAACAAGGCGTGAAAAAAAAAAAAAGGAATTCAAACTAATTTAAACAAATGAATGAAATGAAAAATTAAAAAAAAAAAATCCAAAAAAAAATCAGTGAAATATATTTAAAAAAAAAAAAGAAGCAAAATAACATAAATGAAAATAACATAAAAAAAAAATCAAATAAATAAAAACTAAGGCTTAACAAGGCAAAACATAGCATTTTTACTAAATCAAGGGCCATAACTCTGCTGTTACCGTCGATCTGGCTGGTTTTCGAACTTGTCCGAGCTTTCATTGATATTAACAACTGGAAAAGGTTGGTAAATATCGGATGAAACATGAAGGCCCAATTGTCTTAACGAGGCAAAATATAGCATTTTTAAATAATTCAAGGGCCATAACTCCGCTGCTACTCGTCAGATCTGGCTGATTTTCCCAAGCTTTCATTGACATTAACGATCTTGTAAAGTTTGGTAAAGATCGGATGAAAAATGAAGGCTCTATCATCTTAACGAGGCAAAATATAGCATTTTTAACTAAATCAAGGGCCATAACTCCGCTGTTACTGGTCCGATCTGGCTGGTTTTCAATCTTGTCCGAGCTTTCATTGACATTAACAATCTGGTAAAGTTTGGTAAAGATCGGATGAAAAATGAAGGCCCTATTGTCTTAACGAGGCAAATTATAGCATTTTTAACTAATTAAAGGGCCATAACTCCGCTGTTACTGGTCTGATCTGGCTGGTTTTCGAACTTGTCCGAGCTTTCCTTGACATTAACAATCTGGTAAAGTCTGTTAAAGATCAGATGAAAAATGAAGGCCCTATTGTCTTAACGAGACAAAAGTTAACGACGGACAACTCGGCATCCCATAAGCTCTACTGGCCTAAACCAGTGCCAGTAGAGCTAAAAACCAGTGTCACAAAATTGCCTGCTATAAGTACTCTAAGTACTTTGATTTATAAATGTACATAGGTAAACTAGTCAGACCAGTTACACCTCAGTAAATCCTAAATATAGATTGGGTGTGTGTGTAATTGAAATAGCTTTTGTGTGGTCAGTCTTTACCAAGCAGTTGACTGGACAACATGCAATACAGATGTTGTGACCAGTATTTAGAAGTTGAAGATGGGCACGAGAGACAGATATATATTGTAAGTTTTCCCGTCCCTAGCCTGTAGTTATAGTAGTTATTTAAGTAAATCGCGTGGAATTTGCAATGTAGTTAAATGTGAGAATAATTAGACTTTTATCGCGTGAATTATATTCTTGTAGTAAGATAGACATTATTGTAATTGTAGGTGGCTTATGTGATGTCCGAGATGGTCAAGAACAATAGTTAGACATGAGAACCAATTGTTATCCATACCTGAGTGGACTTAGATATATACTTACGTAATGACTCCTGAGTGGATTGATACATATACCTGTGTGGTCTTGTACCGTTACATATTAAGTAGTGGCTCCTGTGTGGATTTGTACGTATACCTGTGTGGTCCTGTACCGTTACCTAAGTGGTGATTCCTCCTGAGTGGATGTGTACCTATACCTGTTTGGTCCCGTACCATTACCTAAGTGGTGATTCCTGAGTGGACGTGTACATATACCTGTGTGGTCCCGTACCGTTACCTAAGTTGTTGTTCCTGAGTGGACGAACTTATATATTAGTGGTTCCATAACAATACTTGAGCTGTAGTGCCTAAGTGGTTTTCTTGACTATACCTGAAATTCAAGATGGCCACCACAGCTAAAAATAGATTTTAAATAAATAAATTTGTAGTGACTACTTCTTGAAAACTGTAGGTGATATTGATCGGGGACATTTTCTAAAATGATCAGCATGACCTGATGTTGATCCTTGTCGAAATTTATTTCGATGCGACTTTAAACATGGCTGCTGTTAAGGTATGCATCCATACTATCTTGCTTGTCATTAAAAGGAGGTAACTTTGGTATTTTAGCTTTAGAATGCTCATGACTTGGAGGTACAATACTGGAGCTAGTTTTTTGAGCTTTCTCTAGCTCTATTTGTAACTCTGTTTCTCTTTGTGCATATTCAAATTCCATACGTTTTGTCTCTCTCCGTTCCATACTCTCTTCTCATTCTTTTGCATCTCTTTGTTCTCTATCTTCCTTTTCTCTATCTCTATCTTCCTTTTCTCTATCTCTCAGTTCTTTCTCTTCCCTCTTTGCATTATCACTGTGTTCCTACACAAAGTCTAATAGATCTTGTCCACTAAGACCAAACTCCTTTCCCAGTTCTACAATCTTTCCATTGTTCGGTATACACACTAACTAACAAGGCAATACAACACAAAAAACAGCTAGTCTCAATATGAAAACCTTTTTTGTTTTGTTTAACCAGATCCCGGACGAGCCCCCGTTTGTCACAAATGAAATGTATTTTTGTGATTCCAAAGTTCTTAATATTATATCTGGTAGGTTAAATAAAGAGACTAGAGTATATAAAAAATATAAAAATATTTAATCAAAGAATACTATACAACCTCATATAAACACTCATACACACATAGCCTCACATACAACTAACTAATTATAACATAGTAGTTTAATAATTGGCAGTTGTTATAATCCGGTTAACTCCGGTGCAACATTTTGCAAGATGATGAGGAAATTACTAGATGGTCTAGATGGTATTGACAATTTCGTTGATGATATCATCAACTACTCTGAAACATGGGAATGTCATATACAAGGATAATGGCAACTTTTAGAGTGGTTAAGGGCAGCCCATTTGACTGCAAGGCCATCAAAATGCATGCTAGGGTTCACACAAGTAGGATTCTTGGGTCATGTAGTAGGAAAAGGTCAAATCCAGCCAAATCCTGACAAAGTAAACGCTATCAAGAACTGCAAGTGCCCAAATTCTTAGAAACAAGTGCGTTCATTTTTAGGTCTTGTCGGCTACTACAGGAAGTTTATTCCTAACTTCAGCACAGTTGCTGCTGTTCTGACTGACATGACTAAAAAGGGTACTCCAAATCGGGTAGTTTGGTCGGAAGAAGCTGAAGTTGCATTTCGTTCTTTGATAGGATCGCTTACAAAGTCCCCTATATTATGTTTACCAGATGGAAACGTGCAGTTCATCTTGAGGACTGATGCGTCAGATGATGGTATCGGTGGTGTACTTATGCAAAATCACAACGGTACAAAGTTTCCAATAGCATATGCTAGCCGCAAGTTACTCCCAAGGGAGAAAAGGTATTCAGTCATTGAGAAGGAAGGGTTAGCTATTGTGTGGGGAATTCAAGTTACTCCCAAGGGAGAAAAGGTATTCAGTCATTGAGAAGGAAGGGTTAGCTATTGTGTGGGGAATTCAGAAGTTTCAGACATCTATGGTACTGAGTTCGTCTTAGAGACAGATCATGCTCCCTTAGCTTATTTAGATAGGTCGAAGATGTCAAATCCTAGGATCATGAGATGGGCATTAGCACTACAACCATTTAGGTTTAGAATAGAAGCTATAAAGGGTTCAGACAACGTTGGTGCAGATTTTTTGAGTCGTGTGTATTAGAAATGACGTACAGGGGTTAAGTATGTCTGACAAACTTTAGATTTTTTGTTAGGCAATTATGTTAGAATTGTATATTAAGAGTGAAAATTTGTAAATTTTCATCCTGAGTAGGAGGGTAGTGTCACAAAATTGCCTGCTATAAGTACTCTAAGTACTTTGATTTATAAATTACACCTCAGTAAATCCTAAATATAGATTGGGTGTGTGTGTAATTGAAATAGCTTTTGTGTGGTCAGTTTTTACCAAGCAGTTGACTGGACAACATGCAATACAGATGTTGTGACCAGTATTTAGAAGTTGAAGATGGGCACGAGAGACAGAGATTTATTGTAAGTTTTCCCGTCCCTAGCCTGTAGTTATAGTAGTTATTTAAGTAAATCACGTGGAATTTGCAATGTAGTTAAATGTGAGAATAATTAGACTTTTATCGTGTGAATTATATTTTTGTAGTAAGATAGACATTATTGTAATTGTAGGTGGCTTATGTGATGTCCGGGATGGTCAAGAACAATAGTTAGACATGGGAACCAATTGTTATCCATACCTGAGTGGGGATATCCAAGTGGACTTAGATATATACTTACGTAATGACTCCTGAGTGGATTGATACATATACCTGTGTGGTCTTGTACCGTTACATATTAAGTAGTGGCTCCTGTGTGGATTTGTATGTATACCTGTGTGGTCCCGTACCGTTACCTAAGTGGTGATTCCTGAGTGGACGTGTACCTATACCTGTGTGGTCCCGTACCGTTACCTAAGTGGTGATTCCTGTGTGGACGTGTACAAATACCTGTGTGGTCCCGTAGTGTCACCTAAGTTGTTGTTCCTGAGTGGACGAACTTATATATTAGTGGTTCCATAACAATACTTGAGCTGTAGTGCCTAAGTGGTTTTCTTGACTATACCTGAGTGGTATCATCGTAATAGAATAGTATTTTCTAACTCAAATTGTGTGACACGCGAGATACATTCGTTTACATTTGTTTGTGACTGTGCATTACATGAATGTCTATTTGAGGCTGGTTTATATTTTAATAGACTTATAGCAACCTATAAGTTATAGGACATGATACGGATTATAACTACTGCCAATTATTAAACTACTGTGTTATAATTAGTTAATTGTATGTGAGGCTATGTATGTATGAGAGTTTATATGAGGTTGTATAGTATTCTTTGATTAAATATTTTATGTCATTTTTTATATAATCTAGTCTCTTTATTTAACCTACCAGATATAATATTAAGAACTTTGGAATCACAAAAATACATTTCATTTGTGACAACCAGTACCGTTGTAGTAAGTGGGACTAAGAGATCAATGCCTCTCCATTTTCTTCTTCTTACCTCTATTTTCTTATCCCCTATATAGGTCCTTGAATTGACTTCCCTCCCCCATTTTCTGTTTTTTATCCTCCCCTTAAACCCCTTAAACTGCCTTTAAGGCAAGGGTTTTTATTTAATTATTTAGGGCTGAGTTTCCATTGGTACCAGACTATATATGCCAGATCTTGATGGTGTTTATTTAATATCTTAAGTTGGAAACAAGGGCATGTAGAAGAACAAGACGGTTCTGTAAATAAATTGTAATCCAACAGTCTCTTACAATAAAAAAATATATGATGAAATATGTATTTGTCACAACAGAAAACATGAAGATAAGTGACAGCAGGGGTTATGTCCCTTGGGATGGTCATTGGCAAGAAGGGGATTTAATGAACTTTATTTGCACACATCTCTCTCTTCATATTCATTAGAGAACATTTATTAATTAAGCCTCTTGTCTATTGCAGGAAGGCCATGAGCATGCCAACAGATCCGTGCTAGAGAACATCGTGTCTCACTTTCAGACATTGTTTGACGTGCCGAATATATCCGGTGTCTACCCAAGGATGAATCAAATCTTCACCAAACTTGGAGAAACCCACAATGTTCTAAATACACTCAGGAATTTGCTTGGGCTCAGTAAGTAGTTGGAAGTCATTTGAAATAACCCACAATGTTTTTAACTTTACTGAACAAAGATCAGTAGAGCTTAGGCTGTGGTGCGGTGTCTGTCGTCCATCTGTCCGTCCGTAAACTTGTTTTTATAGCGACTACTCCTCTGAAACTACTGGATGGATTTTCATGAAACTTTACAGGAATGTTGTTCATGGTGTCTAGTTGATCCTTGCAAAAATTCATGTTGATGAGAAATCCAAGATGGCCGCCAAAGCTAAAAATAGATTTTTAAAAAACAAATTGGTAGCGACTACTTCTTGAAAACTATAAGGGATATTGATAAGGGACTTTTTCTAAAATGATTATCATGACATGATATTGATCCTTGTCAAAAATCGTTTTGATTTGACTTTAAATATGGCAGCCAGTGGCCATCTTTGTTTACATAGTTATATAGTAAAAACTTGTAGCGACTACTCCTCTGAAACTACTTGGCGGATTTTCATGAAACTTCACAGGAATGTTTCTCTTGATGTCTAGTTGATCCTAGCAAAATTTCAGGTCGGCCAGAAATTCAAGACGGCCACCACGGCTAAAAATATAATCTTTAAACAAGAGGTCAATGACCTTGAAGCTCTACTGATAGATTTTGATAGCTAGATCAGCATTCCTGTGAAGTTCATAAAAAAATCTGTCAAGTAGTTTCGGAGGAGTAGTCGCTACAAGTTGAAGTTTTTACTATATAACGCTAGGTAAACAAAGATGGCCACTGGCAGCCATGTTTAATGTTGAATCAAAATAATTTTCGACAAGGATCAACATCTTGTCATGCTGATCATTTCAGAAAAAGTCCCATATCAATATCACTTACAGTTTTCAAGAAGTAGTCGCTACAAACTTGTTTTTAAAAATCTATGTTTAGACGTGGTGGATATCTTGAATTTCCGGCCGACCTGAAATTTTGCTAGGATCAACTAGACATCAAGAGAAACATTCCTGTGAAGTTTCATGAAAATCCGCCAAGTAGTTTCAGAGGAGTAGTCGCTACAAATTTTTACTATACAAACTCTATGTAAACAAATGGCCACTGGCGCCCATATTTAATGTTGAATCAAAATAATTTTCGACAAAGATCAACATCATGTCATGCTGATCATTTTAGAAAAAGTCCCATATCAATATCACTTACAGTTTTCAAGAAGTAGTCGCTACAAACAATTTTTTAAAAAATCTGTTTTTAGCCATGGCCGCCATCTTGAATTTCCGGCCGACCTAAAAAAAATCTGGGATCAATTAGACATCAAGAGCAACATTCCTGTGAAGTTTCAGAAAAAATTGTCAAGTAGTTTCAGAGGAGTAGTCGCTACACGTTTTTACTATATAAATCTATGTAAACAAAGATGGCCACTAGCAGCCATGTTTAAAGTCGCATCGAAATAAATTTCGACAAGGATCCACATCAGGTCATGCTGATCATTTTAGAAAATGTCCCCTATCAATATCACTTACAGTTTTCAAGAAGTAGTCACTACAAATTTATTTATTTTAAATCTATTTTTAGCTTTGGCGGCCATCTTGAATTTCCGGTCAGCCTGAATTTTTTCTAGGATCAACTAGACATCAAGAGCAACATTCCTGTGAAGTTTCATGAACATCCGTCTAGTAGTTTCAGAGGAGTAGTTGCTACAAGTTTTTACTATATAACTCTATGTAAACAAAAATGGCCACTGGCAGCCATGTTTAAAGTCGAATCAAAATAATTTCGACTAGGATCAACATCATGTCATGCTGATCATTTTAGAAAAAGTCCCATATCAATATCACTTATAGTTTTCAAGAAGTAGTCGCTACAAACTTATTTTTTAAAAATCTATTTTAGCTGTGGTGGCCATCTTGAATTTCTGGCCGACCTGAAATTTTGCTAGGATAAATAAGACATCAAGAACAACATTCCTGTAAAGTTTCATGAAAATCCGCCAGGTAGTTTCAGAGAAGTAGTCGCTACAAGTTTTTACTATATAACTCTATGTAAACAAAAATGGCCACTGGCAGCCATGTTTAACGTCGAATCAACATCATGTCATGCTGATCATTTTAGAAAAAGTCCCATATCAATATCACTTATAGTTTTCAAGAAGTAGTCGCTACAAACTTTTTTAAAAATCTATTTTTAGCTGTGGCGGCCATCTTGAATTTCTGGCCGACCTGAAATTTTGCTAGGATCAATTAGACATCAAGAGCAACATTCCTGTAAAGTTTCATGAAAATCCGCCAAGTAGTTTCAGAGGAGTAGTCGCTACAAGTTTTTACTATATAACTATGTAAACAAAGATGGCCACTGGCAGCCACATTCAACGTCAAATCAAAAACGATTTTTGACGAGGACCAACATCATGTCATGCTGATCATTTTAGAAAAAGTCCCATATCAATATCACTTATAGTTTTCAAGAAGTAGTCGCTACAAACTTGTTTTTTAAAAATCTATTTTTAGCCGTTGCGGCTTTAATTTCCGGTTTACCTGAAATTCTGCTAGGACCAACTAGACATCAAGAGAAACATTCCTGTGAAGCTTCATAAAAATCTGTCCAGTAGTTTCAGAGGAATAGTCGCTACAAGTTTTTACTCTATAACTCTATGTAAACAAAAATGGGCAGCCGTGTTTAATGTCAAATCAAACAAGGATCAACGACTACTACTCTGAAACTACTCGACGGATTTTCATGAAATTTCACAGGAATGTTGCTCTTGATGTCTAGTTGATCCTAGCAAGTTCTGTTGATCGGTGACAAACAGGAAGCTACAAGGGAACTTAAAAAAAAAGGTATTTTTGAGGCTTTGTTTGAGTTATCTAATAAATAGAATCTCGCACTCTTGCTGATTTAATATTAAATTTATTAAACTGGTTGGAAAAAATTGATATGTTGCTTGGCACAGCCTCACATCATATAATTTGGCCAACTCGTTGAATAAATTCAGTATTAAAGACACTTATGTAAGATCATCTATATAAACAACTGGTAGTACATAGTCAGCAATGGTCCACATTCCGAGATTGCCATGTTTCGTCTCTATCTGCAGGTAAAGACGCCAAGTCCTCGGCCATAGTCGACAGTGTGGGCCGTCTGGTCCAGCAACATAACAGCACCACTGTACAGCAGCTGAAGACCCTACTACAGACGGAGGACCTCGACGGGTAATTATCACTCTTTATACTTAATAAACCACTGTGATGCCACAGATCTCTGCCTGGAGTAAGTTTGAAATATTCCTTCGTTCCTGGATTCATCCCTTGTGTTCATAAAAGATCACACCGCAACATGGCTTAGTGATAGGGAGTCCACCTCGCTTACTGGAGGTTGGTTTAATCCCCGGCTGGGTCATACCAAAGACTTCATAAAACTGGTACTACTAGCTCCCTTGTTGAACATTCAGCATATTAAGGGTAGCTCTTAGACTGGTCTGTCTAGTGTTTGTATGATGTGATTGAGCTGTCCAGTGTTGGTTTAATGTGATTGAGCTGTCTAGTGTTGGTATAATGTGATTGAGTGGGTATTTTATTATATGTCTACAGCAGGGTAGCACTATAAATTTGAGCTTGAAGCTTACTGCTTGATACTGTTGTGATATTATTGAAGGATTGTTAAAAGCGATGTTAAACCCTATACATGCATACATTCATAACTAGATGGGTGTTCCGCGGAACACGTGTGTCGCCTGTCAGCGCTTCGTCAGTATAACAAGGTTTATTGGACCCAGATAAATGACCTTGACAAACTGGCCAGGGTAAGTTTTCGTGAAGAAATAACCCATTTAACCCATATAATGATCTTCAGTGTGACCTTGACCTTTATATTTTAGTATGGTCATGGCGATGTTGTCATGATGAGTATATATTGAACGTTTGATGAAAATTTTCAAGAAATGAGAAAGTTATAGCCAACATTAAGTTTTCCTGAAGAAAAAATGAGTATTTAACCCATATAATGACCTTAATTGTGACCTTGACCTTTATATTTTAGTATGGTCATGTTGATGTTGTCATGATAAGTCTATATTGAAAGTTTGATGAATAAATATCAAGAAATGAGGAAGTTATAGCCAACGTTTAGTTTTCGTGAAGAAGAAAAAAATGAGTATTTAAAGCATGTAATGACCTTCAGTGTGACCTTGACCTTTATATTTTTGTTTGGTCATGTCTATGTTATCATGATTGGTATATATTGAAAGTTTGATGAAAAAATATCAAGAAATGAGAAAGTTACAGCCAAGGTTAAGTTTTCCTGTCGGACGGACGGACGGACGACAAAGTGATCCCTATATATCGCATTTTTCTTTGAAAAGTCGACACAAAAATGTCTATGTTCAGACAATACCATTTTGTGCTCCTAACGGAAAAAGTCATAAAGTTACCAAACTGAATTTACTGTCGACTTCATCTGCATTTTATTTATATTTTGTGGAAGTTTTACGTTTTCAGTTTGAATTTTTGTGTTGTTGTTTTATAGTGACCTTTTAACAATCAAAAAGTCTTATAAACTAGTTTAGAATTATTGGAATTTATTTATGGCCACTTCTGTTTTCAGTGTGATAAGGCGGTTACAAGAGCATCATGAGTTTTTCCCGGCATTCTACGAAGTGATGAACAAACTGTTAGAGATTCTGGATGTACGGAGAATGGACCAGGTGATACCAGCAGTGAGAGCGTTGAAGTTGTTGGCCACCTAGTGGAGATGAAGATGAAGTTGTCTCTTCTTTGTAACAACAGAGAATGAAGGGCCAGTCAAAGATCTCGTTAAAATCCGAATTATCCCCAACAAAAACAACTTGGGTGTAAATGTTTACAAAAACAAATAGAAAAGTGCCTTGACACCTATATGTTTAAAGACTTATATTGGCATTTTGTCTTGCCTTTTTTGAAGAAAAAAAGAAGAGCCATAAGTGTTACTTTTCCGGCAATGGTGACAGACACACTTTCCATTAATGGTCCCTTTCTCAAAGCGTGCATGCACTACCGACTTCGAACTTTGGTTACAGTTTTGTCTTGAGAAGTACAATTCAACTTGAAATTGAATTGAATTGAATTGGAGTTTATAGTCGCACCAACAGCTAAGGTCATATGGCGACTTTTCCAGCTTCCATTGGTGGAGGAAGACCCCAGGTGCCCCTCCAACTTGAAATAGAAAATGCTGGTGTAACCTTGACCTCCAGCCAATAACTTATATACAGTTACTTGTCATATATATTATAATAATCAAGATTTGCATTTACGTCACTTAATTATTTAAACTTAAAAGTGAGATGCCTAAGTGTGAGCAGCAGTCCGTTACATGCTGGTAATAAGGTCAGCATTGATATTTTTGGAGTCTTATTCCGTTTCCCTCAAGTCACATGCAGAAGATGAATCAACTGATGTCAAACCACAATGTAGTCGAACATTTAATTCCAAATTTCTTGTTTTGAAAAAATAACCCTCCATTTGTGTAAGTTGCTCAAGCTACACAACCAAGAGAGTAGTGGGGTAGACATGTTCTACCTGGACATATTCTGCCTGGACACTACCTGGACATGTTCTACCTGGGTGGTTTTAAATACTGCAAAATATCATAGAAATTTATCTGCCACAATACACTATTTTCTTTGACTTTTTATAAATAAGTATCATCATAAGTCACCACCCTCTCTTGAGGGGGATATAGTAACAATGACCATCCATGAGAAAACCCCACACAAAAACAAAACACAACGCCTTCATTCATATTCTGTAATCAAATACAAATATCAAAAGGTCAAGGTCAACTCCAATTTAAACTACAGTGGAGGCAAGGTATCAAGTTTTATATAAATTTAAGGGAAAATACTTCGAATATTTTTTACTAGTTTGTTCATACTTATAATTTATTTAATCTTGAAGAGAGACTTTTTTATTATCACTCGTGTTGCCAAACATACAGGGAACACCGTTGTCGAAGGTGGACTATCAATCTTATGGCTGTGTTTCAACATTGTCATTGATCAATGTTATATTGTGTAATTGAATCATGTATTTATAATTTATAACTCTTCTGGCATGTAGCTCAACCTGCCACTGGCCAGAAGAACTTATGTGATGGCATGTTGTCCATCGTCCTTTTGTTCATCCTCAAGTGTTTAATATTTCGTAGCAATGTTTTTTGCATTATAATAATTTTAAAAAAAAACACTTTTATTTCTATGTATCCAGTAGAGCGATACAGGCCCTTTTGTTCTGAATATGTGACTGTTCAATGACAGGGTTCTGTTTATTTTGTATTTTTGTCTGTGATAAGTTTTGCAATAGCAGCAATTTTTGATACGTGTACATATAGTGATTGCGAGACGAGATAAAAGTTGCCCCATGATGCTGAATGGAATATTTTGGATATTTTACAAAATCTTTCAAGTGTTGTCATCTTAAAGGGACACTGTCCGTAAGTAAGCAGATATTGAGCATAACCAAATAACCGACTTTTATTCAGTGAATGTATACATGAAAACTTGAGCATAGACTCAAAGAAGTCTGTAGTAATACATTCGTGAATTTGAAGAAAAAAAAGTTTTAATTGTCATTATAGTTCGAGCTGCGAGTTCAAACGCACAAAGCAGAACTCTTTTTTTTGTACGGACATTGTCCCTTTAAATCCTCTATATGGTAAATAAGGGTTTCATTCCTAAAAGCTGGAAATGCATTTTTATACATGAGTTCATCAGTTGTGCAAAACCAAACTGAGATTCTGCAAAAGAATTCTCATTATTGATCCAGTTTTACAAACTTTCAGGTGTATGAAATAATCTTTTGAAGATACACCTCTTTAAGCAATATATGACATCAGTTGTCTTGCAACTCTCCTCTGTGCATTTGTATATATTTAATCAGTTTTCTAAATTTATAGAAACATTCTAAGATTTGTGTTAGATGACTTTAGTTGTAGACTTATTGTGTATTCTAATTATATGTAATACATGAGATTAATACATTCAGACTGATTTTTTATTTTAACACCGTGACGGCCAAGTCTGATTAGCATTCAAACTTGGTCACAAGAGAAAAAATAGCAATGGTGCGAGAAATCTTGAAATTTAATCTAGAGTTGATTTTTAATAGATTATATTATATATAACTTTTATATACATGTACATGTATATAATTTTTATATATAATTTTTCTGGTAGACACAAATTACTTCAGTGCATTTGTGCATATCAGGCTTCTAGTAAAGCTGCTAGAAACCAAATGAATTGTGTTGCGAGTGCTTTTCCAGATTAAAGAGGTGTTCAAGTGAAATGAAATATTAGATTTTACGTCCTGTTAACCCATTAAGTTCTGGAACAGCAACTTCATGAGATGGAGAATGGAGATGAAGTCCTACCGGCAGCCAGTAATTCTAAATTTATTTTTCAGGGGTCAGCATTTAGTAATGGTCTTTACTTTTTGTAGACTGTTGTTTCATGATAGTAGAGGGGACTATACGGTGTTACTCGCATCCTTAAAGTCGATTCTTGGTCAAGGTTTCTCAAGGTTTTTCCCTATGCAAGTCTGTAAAAGATTTGTGGGGCCAAATTTGACCCCATGGTCTCCATTTGAACAAACTTGATAGAGGATAATAAACTTATGGTACATGCAAACTATTAAACCTCTAGCTCATGAAGTTTCAGAGAAGATTTTTTAAAGATTGTGCATTTATAACTCGTATGTATAACTGACCCTGGGGCGGGTTGAAATATGACCCCAGGATTGCCATTTGAACAATCTTGTTAGAGGCTGCAGAGATGTGTCAAGTTGTTCTGTAGAAACACAATTTATAATATTTAGTTTGGAACAATTCATGTAGCCAATCTTTTAGATAAGTTGAAACCAATTTTCATAAAACGACCCCAATATCAATCCTCTTGCGAACCTCCCACGAAGAACAATAACGTTATATATTATATATGATGGATGCAATTAAGCAGAAATAATTTTTGTTTTCAGATCACAGTGACCTTGACCTTCTGGCAATAAATCCAATAGATAAGGGTCATCCTCTCACTAAGGACAATCAAGTTATAATGTTTGAAGTTCAATCCATTAGAAGTTATTGAATGGAAACAAATGTGACGAAGTGATTTCTAAGTGTCTGCCATGCTGTGTAGGCGACAATAACTGTGGCAGGGAGGGGGAAATGGCAAGCTTTTCAAGTGAAGTGTGCGTTATGAGATTCAGAATGTCCATTTTGAATCCAAAAAAAAAAAAGAGGACCAAGAGGGCCTGTGGACGCTATACTTGTTAAAGATAAAGCTTATGTATAAGGGGCCATAACTCTTGTCAAAAATCCTTCAACCGGAACATGGCAATTACATGCGCAACTAGGCTTGGTACTAATCATTCTGCCAAGATTGAAATCCTCAATACTAAATGTTATGGATCTTATGTAGACTCAACATATATTGTTTTATGTACTTATTTTGAAAATCTTATAACAATGCTAAGAATAAAATCACAACTATAATAAAGCGATAAAGAAATCTAGGTAGGATCCACCAACATAGCTGTTACTCTGTAATTGATACATTGATGTGTATACATAAACATGATGTAACATTGACTTACCTAGTTTTTGCATTGCTATTTTTATCTATCTTTGTTATTTGTGAACTACTGTAAGAATTATGACCAAAAAAACAATCTAACGAGGCCTAAGAGGGCCTGTGGACACTCTACTGGCTAACACGGCTCTTATAACACCAATGAAGCGAGAGACTGCCATTTACGTTATTTTTTAAAGTTTTGGGCAAAATACAGCTTATCAACTAAATCAAGGGCCATAACTAAAGAATCTGGTAAAGTTTGGTAAAGATCAGATGAATAATGAAGGCCCTATCGTATTAACGAGGCGAAATATAGCATTTTTAACTAAATCAAGTGCCATAACTCCTCTGATTGGTCCAACATTGAGCTAAAAAAAAAATTAAAATATGAAGAAAATAAATAAGAAATGTCACACTAAGTGACAAATGCCCCCGAAGTCAATACTACCTTGGTGTCTTACTGGTATACGTGCATGGGGAATAAATGCCAGCTGACCTGTAATATGAAACCAACAGATATATTTATAAATAATTTTAAAAAATAAATCAAATAAAATGAACAATAAAAATAAAATAAAATTTAAAAAACAACAAAAAACACACAACATTTTATAATAAAAAACACACGACTTCTTGTTGTGGTGAGCAATTGTGCAATGTGATTTGATTATTGTCAGAGTTAACAAGCGGACACGATTGTATAGACGATCAGATTTTGACCTTTGACCTCTAAGTGTGACCTTGACTTTGGAGCCACGGACCTGGTTTTTATGCGCGACGTCTTGTTGTGGTGAGTAATTGTGCAAAGTTATTTGAAAATCCGTCCATTATTGTCAGAGTTATGAAGCGGACACGATTGTACACGCGAACGGACAGACAGTGCGACTACTATATGCCACCCTTTGGGGGCATAAAAAAACAAAATAATAAAAAAAAAGAGTCGTAAAATCTGGTAAACTTTAGCAAAATCTGGTAAACTATAATTGTAAAACGAGGCAAATTATAGCATTTTTAACAATATTAAGGGCCATAACTCCGCTGTTACTGGTCCGATCTGTCTGGTTTTCGAACTTGACCGAGCTTTTATTGACATTAACAATCTGATAAAGTTTGGTAAAGATTGGATAAAAATAAACAAGGCAAAATGAACTAAATCAAGGGTCATAACTCCTATATTAATGGTCCAATATGAATGGTTTTCGAACTTGTCCGAGCTTTCATTGATATTAACAATCTGATCAAGTTTGGTAAAGTTTGGATGAACAATAAAGCCTCTATCGTCTTAACTAGGCAAAATATAGCATTTTTAACTAAATCAAGGGCAAAAACTCCGCTGTTAATGGTCCGATCTAGCTGGTTTTCGAACTTGTCCGAGCTTTCATCGACATTAAAAATCTTTCAAGTTTGGTAAAGATCAAATAATAAATGAAGGTGCTAGTGTTCACACGGCTTAATATGGCATTTTTCAGCAAAACAAGGGCCATAACTCTGTTGAAATTATTTCGATCTTGCTGGTTTTTGAACTTTTTCAAGCTTTCATTGATATAAAGATACTGGCAAAGTTAAGTAAAGATCCGATTAATATTGAAGGCCCTAGAGTGTTCACAAGGCAGAAAATAGCATTTTTCAGAAAAAACAAGGGCCATAACTCTGTTGTTACCGATCCGTTTTAGCTGGTTTTCAAATGTGTTCGAGCTTTTATTGATATTAACAATCTTTGCAAATTTGGTAAAGATCAAATAATAAATGAAGGTGCTAGAGTGTTCACAAGGCAGAAAATGGCATTTTTCAGAAAAAACAAGGACCACAGCTCTGGTGTTACTGACCCAATTCAGCTGATTTTCGAACTTCTCCAAGCTATAATTGGTATTAACAAGCTGTGCAAGTTTGGTAACGATCAAATAAAAAATGAAGGTGCTAGAGCGTTCAAAAGGCAGAAAATAGCAATTTTCAGAAAAAACAAGGGCCATAACTCCGGTGTTACTGATCCGATTAGGCTGTTTTTCGAACTTGTCCGAGCTTTCATTGATATTAACAATCTGCAAGTTTGGTAAAGATTAAATAATGAATAAGGTGCTAGAGTGTTCACAAGGCTTAATATGGCATTTTCAGCAAAACAAGGGCCATAACTCCGGTGAAATTTATCCGATCCGGCTGGTTTTCGAACTTGTCCGAGCTTTCATTGATATAAAGACACTGGCAAAGTTTCGTAAAGATTCGATTAATAAGGCCCTAGACTGTTCGCAAGGCAAAAGTTAACAGACGGACGGACGGACGGACGACTCGCCATCCCATAAGCTCTGCTGGCCTTCGGCCAGTAGAGCTAAAAACAAAAAAAAGAGATTGAAATCCGGCCAGAGGTTCAGAACTAGTCTGTACAAAGTTAGTGTATTAAAACTTTCAAGGGGCCATAACTCTGCCAAATTTCATTCAACAGAACACAGCAATGACAGATGTAACTAGGCTTGGTACTCCTCATCCCCGACAAGATTCGTTGAAACACTGCCAGGAGTTCAGAAGAGACTAGACTGGAAAAAGTTTGTGTATTTAAATCTTTTAAGGGCCATAACTCCGCCTAAGATCTGTCGATGGGAAAATGACGATAATATGCGAAACTGGGCTTGGTACTGATCATCCCTAGAAAGTTTTAAATCCGGCCAGGGGTTATGGAGAACTAGTCCAGACAAAGTTCGTGTATTTAAACCTTTAAAGGGCTATAACTCCGCCAAAATAATACTACCGGAACACGGTGACGATATGTTCAACTAGGCTTGGTACTGATCATCCCTGCAGTTTCATTTAAATCCGGCCAAATGAGGCCCTTTCGTACAGCATTTTTTAAGTGAATCGAGGGTCATAACTCCGGTGTTACTAATCTGATTTGGTTGGTATTCAAACGATGTCCAAGATTTCATTGGTAAGAACAATCTGATGTTTGGTAAAGATCGGATAAAAAATGAAGGTCCCAATCATCTTAAAGAGGCAAAATATAGCATTTTTAACTAATTCAAGGGCCATAACTCTGCTGTTACTGGTCCAATTTGGCTTGTTTTCGAATTTGTCCGAGCTTTCATTTATATTATCTTTTAAAAGTTTGGTAAAGATCGGATGAAAAATGAATGCCCCATCGTCTGGAGGCAAAATATAGCATTTTTCAATAATTTAAGACCACATAACTCTGGTGTTCCTGGTCCGAGCTTTCATTGATATTTATATACGGTAAAATTAGGTAAAGATTGGATGAAAAATGAAGGACCTATCATCTTAACGAGGCAAAAAATATAGCATTTTTAACTAAATCAAGGGCCATAACTCTGCTGTTACTGATCCGATGTAGCTAGTTTTCCAACTTGTCCGAGCTTTCATTGATATTAAAAATCTATTAAATTTTGGTAAAGGTCGCATGAAAAATAAAGGCCCAGTCGTTTGAACGAGGTAGAAGTTAACGGACGGACAACGGACAGCTCGCCATCCCATAAAATCTAACTAGAGGTCAATGACTTTGAAGCTCTACTGATAGGTTTTTGATAGCTAGATCAGTATTCCTGTGAAGTTGCATGAAGTTTCAGGAGTAGTCGCTACAAGTTTTTAATATACAACTATGTAAACAAAGATCGCCGCGGCAGCCATGTTTAATGTTGAGACAACATGATTTTCTACAAGGACCAACATCATGTCATGTTGATAATTTTAGAAAAAGTCCCAGATCAATATACTTAAGTTTTCAGGAAGTAGTCGCTACAAATTTGTGGTTTTTTTAAATCTATTTTTGGCCCGCGGGCCTGAAATTTTGCTAGGATCAACTAGACATAAAGAGCAACATTCCTGTGAAGTTTCATGAAAATCATTCATGTTGTTTCAGGAGTAGGCGCTACAAGTTTTTATTGTAGAACTCTGTAAACAAAGATGGCAGTCAGCGGCCATGTTTAATGTCGAATCAAAATAAATTTTTCGACAACGATCAACATCATGTCATGATGATCATTTTAGAAAAAGTCCCATATCAATATCACTTATAAATTTAAAGAAGTAGTCGCTAAAAATTTGTTAAATCTATTTTTAGCCGTGGCGGAAATCTTGAATTTCCAGCCAACCTGAAATTTTGCTAGGATCAATTTAGTAGGCATCAAAAGCAACATTTCTGTGAAGTTTCATGAAAATCCATCATGTAGTTTTAGAGGAGTAATCACTACAACTTTTAACTATATAACTCTTTGTAAACAAAGATGGCCGGCAGCCATGTTCAAAACGATTTTCGACAGACAAGGAGCAACATCAAGTCATGCTGATCAGTTTAGTTTAGAAAAAGTCCCATATCAATATCACTTATAGTTTTCAGGAAGTAGTCGCTACAATTTGTTTTTTTTAATCTATTTTCAGCCGTGGTGGCCATCTTGAATTTCCGCCAAAATTTTGCTAGGATCAACTCGACATCAAGAGCAACATTCCTGTCAAGTTTTATGAAAATCCATAAGTAGTTTCAGGAGTAGTCGCTACAAATTTTTACTATATAACAAGATGAAGATTTAGGTGCAGCCCATAGTATTGCACATTTTTAGCTGTGGTTTAAGGGGTCACCATAAAATAATCTGCTCATCTTATGGCACTTGTTCAGTTACATACCCTAAGACATGATGTAATGGGCCATGGTGGTGCAACATTAAGAACCTAGTTCCAGCCTACTGTATTTGGGGTGATGGGAAATGTTTTATAGGCACCAGGAAATGGTGTTATTCAATTTCGTTTCAGTTGAAGAGGCCCTGCCAACACAGCTTTTGTATGAAACCAACATATTGAAGCCTAAAAACAGGCTTTTTTATTAGTTGTGTTTTGGTGTGAATTATCAACCAAGTTTTTTATTTAGTACAGCTTACTTGTTTATTTCCTTTTTCTCAATAAAAGTAAATTTTTTGAAGTATTATATACTGCTATACCTAGATACTGTTCAATCTACCAATACTTTTCAGAGCAAACATAACTCGGCCTCCGTTTATATACCCGAGCTTATTGGTCATGTAGATGGTAGCAGTAAATAAGCTTTCCATGCCTTTTTAATGATCAGTTGTTGGGAAATAGGTCCTTAACCATATCTACCATTGGTCACGACCTCAATCTTATGTATTGGCTAGACATTGTCCTCTCACTATTTTTTCAGCTGTGCACCGAAGCTATAAAACTTCTAAAACATGGCAATCTTGAAGATTTTATCAAGCATTCAAATTTAAGTTTCGATTTATTAACCCTGTATCATTTTGACTAATACTGCTTGCATATAATTAAAAATAATCATTGAGATTTCAATCGTCTTCGTTATTCTACTAAATTTTTATTAAAATAGATTATTGGTGATATAATATCATTATGTAAAAACAATTTGCTTTGAACTATTCTAATAATTAATATTGATGATTGGCGGGATGCCCCAAGTTTTAAACAGATCAAGATTGCCATATGTATCCATTTCTTTGTTGTAGTCGGCACAACTCAATCTTGTGGTTACTACATGCAGCGGTTTTTTTCCTTCTTTGGACGGGTCCGGTAAACCAATCGCCAAAAAATAGCATTTTCCCCAATTTTGAGTAAAAAATAAATAAAATAAAAAATAAATCCCAATTCCAGATTTTTTTTTCCAAAATTGTAAAATGTTGTAGAATAATCTTAAGTTTTTTACCAGGGTTTTCGACGTTTCTTCTGCTTTTCTGTGTAAATTGAACAAAATACAAGAACAATTTTTTTCCCAATTTGAGAAAAAACGCGTGTTTTTTTCCAATTTGACCGGTCACGGACCCATTCCCAAAATGGTGGAAAAAAACACTGCATGACATGTAACGTTGAATATTTTTGAAACTGGTCTGTGTTGAAGAACATTCATGAACAAACTTTTGGGGTTAGACACTTTTCTTCCAGTGTTGATATATGATTAAATAGATACAAAGATTCGAGTATTTTGTATAAATTTATTTGCTCAATGGCAACATACACAGTAAATAGCACAAACATACAGGGGACGGGGACGAGACGCACAGAGAACAGCACACTGGGGTTACATCGTTAACTCCTGAAAGTAGAAAAAACAGTAATTAGTAAGTGAATTCTGACATGGAAACAAAGGTGATAAAAATATACATTTGAATTGATACAATGACTTTCTGATTAGCCCCATCATGATAGCGATTTAACACTGTATACCGGTGATGTCACAATTGCACATCGATTGGTCCAAATACAAAAATCCAGGTTGGGACTACCACTGGCTTAGTTTAGATTCTAGGGCTTGGAATTGCCCGAGTGTATATTTAAAAGTCCTTCTGAAACCAAGTATGGTTTAAAAATCACCACCTAAATTGATAGCAACAAACCACTGTCTTCACATTATATCAAGGGACAACAAGAAATTTAAGAACACTTGCACAAAGGTCTACACAAATTAGTGGGATGACAGAATCGAATACTTCCTTAGATATTTACAACTTGCATCAGACAAATTGGCTTGACAAAAGCGGTTATCAGCATCTGTCGATAAGTGGGGGAAATATGGTCATCATAACAAGTTGTATTCAAAAATAGAAGGTATGGTTATTTCTCTACCAGAATGAATGAATGGTGTATGTCAAAAAGTCAACACAAAGAGGCTATATTGTGTGCAAAATCTACATGTTTGTACCATAGCTGTAATGGTTTTCCTTTGTTCTTGCTTACGATATATTTTTCATAAACCTGAAGATCTGAACCCAAGCCGTGCTATATATGCCTGTATATTTCAGCCGTGCTATAAATGACAGATTCGGCAGTTATACCATGGCCTACTCCATTGTACACGCGCATAGTTGTAAGTTTACACACAACCTGTCAATCAAAATGTCAATTACCGGCAATTTCTAAGATACAAAACATTTATAGCATACTTTTCTCGTATGCGATTTATACTGCACTCTCGGGCCTGCGGCCCTCGAGAAGCAGTATAAATCGCATATATTCGAAAAAGTATGCTATAAATATTACATATACCACAGTACAACCAGAATTTCCAAACAGTGGCTGCAAGGTATAACATAAAATAACCCATATCAAAGCTAAGTTGTTGATCAGAAGAAATCTCCTACACAAATTAGAGCGACAACAGAATAGAATGAATATCCTTGGATGTTTACAACTTGCATCAGACAAATTGGCTTGACAAAAGCGGTTATCAGCATTTCTCGATAAGTGGGGGAAATATGGTCATCATAACAAGTTGTATTCAAACACACAAGGTCAAGTGAATTCTTTCAAGTGATGGTTGTTTATAAATTCATAATCACTCAAGTTGTTGCAAAAAAAAAAGTACAAACTCGGCACAAGAGCTCTTGGATGAAATATGTTGCTCAATTAGTTTGATTCTAGAACATGAAAGCACCGCATCCCTTCCCCCCTCCACCACCCCCAACCATTGGTTCTGAGCCACTTTGGTTCAGTGTATCGCCATACAAATCAAAGACAAAACAATTTTTTCACTATATACCAAAGAATGAATGGTGTTTATGTTGTGTCAAAGCAAATAGGTCATATTGTGTGAAAAAACTATATACCCAGGTACAACCAAAAATGTCAGTGCAAGGACAACATAAAATAACCACTATGATAGAATAGAATGAATATTTCCATGTATGTTTACAACTTGCATCAGACAAATTGGCTTGACAAAAGCGGTTATCAGCATTTGTCGATAAGTGGGGGAAATATGTTCATCATAACAAGTTGTATTCAAACATGGATGGTAAAGTTACTTCTCTACTAGTGACGGTTGTTTATAAATTCATAATCATTTATTAGTTGCTGCAAGCAAAAAGAACAAACCCAGCGCAAGAGCTCTTGGATGAAATATATTGCTTATTAATAGCTTGATTCTAGAACATGGAAGAACAGTAGTCATTTTCCCCTCAACAGTTTTTCTCTGAAGCCACATTTGGTTTAAACTGTGTATCACCACATTATTATAAATTGACGCCAACAAAACAATGTCTTCACTAGATACCAGGATACAACTACGAACAGTCACTGCAAGGTATAATATAAAATTTACCCCACCAAAGCTTAATTGTTGAAAAGAATGATCTTTTATACAAAGGTATTATACAAAACAACCTCATCACAGCCGAATTGTTGATCAGGAGGACTCTCCTACACAAATTCGGACAACAACAGAATAGCATGAATATTTCCTTGGATGTTTACAACTTGCATCAGACAAATTGGCTTGACAAAAGCGGTTATCAGCATTTGTCGATAAGTGGGGGAAATATGGTCATCATAACAAGTTGTATTCAAACATAGAAAGTAAAGTTATTTCTCTGCTTGTGATGTTTAATCATCAATTATAAATTCATAATCATTAATGTTGTTGCAAGAAAAAGAACAAACCCCGCCCAATAGCTCTTGAATGATTTATTTTCCTCAATTACAGGACAAAAGTAGTTCAACCCCCACTCCACTATTTGTTCGGAAGCCACGATTGGTTTGGTATACCACCACATAAATTGACAACAAAACAATGTCTTCACTATATACCAAAGTACACAAGAAGTTTACGAACAGTCAATGCAAAGCACAAATAACCCTGCCTAAGTTGAATTGTTGAAAAGATTAAATCTCATAAACAAATTAGAGGGATAACAAAATGGTAGGAACATTTCCATAAAGGTTTACAACTTGCATCAGACAAATTGGCTTGACAAAAGCGGTTATCAGCATTTGTCGATAAGTGGGGGAATATGGTCATCATAACAAGTTGTATTCAAAAATAAAAGGTATGGTTTACCGTTATTTCTCTACTAGAATGAATGAATCGTGTTTTAAAACAAGTCAACACAAATAGCTATATTGTGCTCAAAATCTATATACCAAGTTACAACCAGAAATTTCAGAACAGTGGCTGCAAGGTATAACATAAAATAACCCATATCAAAGCTTAGTTGTTGATCAGAAGAAATCTCCTACACAAATTAGGACGACAACAGAATAGAATGAATATTTCCTTAGATGTTTACAACTTGCATCAGACAAATTGGCTTGACAAAAGCGGTTATCAGCATTTCTCGATAAGTGGGGGAAATATGGTCATCACAACAAGTTGTATTCAAACACACAAGGTCAAGTTCATTCTTTAAAGTGATGGTTGTTTATAAATTCATAATCACTCAAGTTGTTGCAAAAAAAAAGTACAAACTCGGCACAAGAGCTCTTGGATGAAATATGTTGCTTAATTAGTTTGATTCTAGAACATGAAAGCACCGCATCACTTCCCCCCTCCACCACCCCCAACCGTTTGTTCTGAGCCACTTTGGTTTAGTGTATCGCCATACAAATCAAAGGCAACAAAACAATTTTTTCACTATATACCAAAGAATGAATGGTATTTATGGCGTGTCAAAGCAAATAGGTCATATTGTGTGAGAAAACTATATACCAAGGTACAACCAAAAATGTCAGTGCAAGGACAACATAAAATAACCACTATGATAGAATAGAATCAATATTTCCATGTATGTTTACAACTTGCATCAGACAAATTGGCTTGACAAAAGCGGTTATCAGCATTTGTCGATAAGTGAGGGAAATATGTTCATCATAACAAGTTGTATTCAAACATGGATGGTAAAGTTACTTCTCTACTAGTGACGGTTGTTTATAAATTCATAATCATTTATTAGTTGCTGCAAGCAAAAAGAACAAACCCAGCGCAAGAGCTCTTGGATGAAATATATTGCTTAATAATAGTTTGATTCTAGAACATGGAAGAACAGTAGTCATTTTTCCCTCAACAATTTTTTTCTGAAGCCACACTTGGTTTAAATTGTGTATCACCACATTATTATAAATTGACGCCAACAAAACAATGTCTTCACTATATACCAGGATACAACTAGAAGTCACTGCAAGGTATATTATAAAATTAACCCCACCAAAGCTTAATAGTTGAAAAGAACGACTCTTTTATACAAATCTCAATGTTAACAGAACAGAATATTCCCTTAAAATGTTTACAACTTGCATCAGACAAATTGGCTTGACAAAAGCGGTTATCAGCATTTGTCGATAAGTGGGGGAAAAATGTTCATCATAACAAGTTGTATTCAAACATGGAAAGTAGTTATTTCTCTGCTTGGAATGTTTAATCATCAATTATAAAATTCATAATCATAAATGTTGTTGGAAGAAAAATAACAAACCCCCAACAAGAGCCTTTGGATGATTTATTTTCCTCAATTACAGGACCACAGTAGTTCAACAACCCCCACACAATTTCTTCAGAAGCCAGATTTGGTTTAGTATACCACCACATAAATTGACCACAAAACAATGTCTTCACTATATACCAAAGTATACAATAAGTTTACGAACAGTCACTGCAAAGCACAAATAACCCTGCCTAAGCTGAATTGTTGAAAATATAAATCTGATACACATATTAGAGTAATAGCAAAATGGTATGAACATTTCCATAGAGGTTTACAACTTGCATCAGACAAATTGGCTTGACAAAAGCGGTTATCAGCATTTGTCGATAAGTGGATCATAACAAGTTGTATTCAAAAATAAAAGGTATGGTTTATCGTTATTTCTCTACTAGAATGAATGAATCGTGTTTTAAAACAAGTCGACAAAAATAGACCATATTGTGCTCAAAATCTATATACCAAGGTACAACCAGAAATTTCAGAACAGTGGCTGCAAGGTATAACATAAAATAACCAATATGGTATAACATAAAATAACCCATATCATTGAATTGGAATTGGATTTTATAGTCGCACCAACAGCTAAGGTCATATGGCGACTTTCCAGCTTCCATTGGTGGAGGAAGACCCCAGGTGCCACTCCAGGCAATTTTCGTGCACAGGCGTGCACCTGGGTAGAACCACTGACGTTCAGCAAGCCAGCTGGATAGCTTCCTCACATAAAGATTCCTAGGCCCCTGAGGGATCGAACCTACAGCGGTGAGGGGCAAGTGATTTCAAGTCAGAGACTTTAACCACTCGGCCACGGGCGCCCCTAACCCATATCAAAGCTAAATCGTTGATCAGAAGAAATATCCTACACAAATTAGGACGACAACAGAATAGAATGAATATTTCCTTAGATGTTTACAACCTGCATCAGACAAATTGGCTTGACAAAAGCGGTTATCAGCATTTCTCGATAAGTGGGGAAAATGGTCATCATAACAAGTTGTATTCAAACACACAAGGTCAAGTTAATTCTCTCAAGTGATGGTTGTTTATAAATTCATAATCACTCAAGTTGTTGAAAAAAAAAAAGTACAAACTTGGCACAAGAGCTCTTGGACGAAATATGTTGCTTAATTAGTTCGATTCTAGAACATGAAAGCACCGCATCACTTCCCCTCTCCACCACCGCCAACTATTTGTTCTGAAACCACTTTGGTTTAGTGTATCGCCATACAAATCAAAGGCAACAATACAATTTTTTCACGATATACCAAAGAATGAATGGTGTTTATGGCGTGTCAAAGCAAAAATGTCATATTGTGTGAGAAAACTATATACCAAGGTACAACCAAAAATGTCAGTGCAAGGACAACATAAAATAACCAGAACGACTATTTCCATGGATGTTTACAACTTGCATCAGACAAATTGGCTTGACAAAAGCGGTTATCAGCATTTGTCGATAAGTGGGGGAAATATGTTCATCATAACAAGTTGTTTTCAAACATGGATGGTAAAGTTACTTCTCTACTAGTGACGGTTGTTTATAAATTCATAATCATTTATTAGTTGCTGCAAGAAAAAAGAACAAACCCAGCACAAGAGCTCTAGGATGAAATATATTGCTTAATAATAGTTTGATTCTAGAACATGGAAGAACAGTAGTCATTTTTCAATCAACAATTTGTTCTGAAGCCACGCTTGGTTTAAATTGTGTATCACCACATTATCATAAACTGACGCCAACGTCTTCACTATATACCAGGATACAACTAGAAGTTTACGAACAGTCACTGCAAGGTATAATATAAAATTAACCCCATGAAAGCTTAATAGTTGGAAAGAACGAATCTTTTATACAAATCTCAATGTTAACAGAACAGAATATTCCCTTAAAATGTTTACAACTTGCATCAGACAAATTGGCTTGACAAAAGCGGTTATCAGCATTTGTCGATAAGTGGGGGAAATATGTTCATCATAACAAGTTGTATTCAAACATAGAAAGTAAAGTTATTTCTCTGCTTGGGATGTTTAATCATCAATTATAAATTCATAATCATTAATGTTATTGCAAGAAAAAGAACAAACCCCCTACAAGAGCTCTTGGATGATTTATTTTCCTCAATTACAGGACCACAGTAGTTCAACAACCCCCACACAATTTGTTCAGAAGCCAGATTTGGTTTAGTATACCGCCATATAAATTGACAACAAAACAATGTCTTCACTATATACCAAAGTACACAATAAGTTTACGAACAGTCACTGCAAAGCACAAATAACCCTGCCTAAGCCGAATTGTTGAAAAGATTAAATCTGATACACAAATTAGAGGGATAACAAAATGGTATGAACATCTCCATAGAGGTTTACAACTTCCATCAGACAAATTGGCTTGACAAAAGCGGTTATCAGCATTTGTCGATAAGTGGGGGAATATGGTCATCATAACAAGTTGTATTAAAAAATAACAGGTATGGTTTACCGTTATTTCTCTACTAGAATGAATGAATCGTGTTTTAAAACAAGTCAACACAAACAGACCATATTGTGCTCAAAATCTATATACCAAGGTACAACCAGAAATTTCAGAACAGTGGCTGCAAGGTACAACATAAAATAACCCATATCAAAGCTAAATTGTTGATCAGAAGAAATCTCCTACACAAATCAGGACGACAACAGAATAAAATGAATACTTCCTTAGATGTTTACAACCTGCATCAGATAAATTGGCTTGACAAAAGCGGTTATCAGCATATCTCGATAAGTGGGGGAAATATGGTCATCATAACAAGTTGTATTCAAAAATAACAGGTATGGTTTACCGTTATTTCTCTACTAGAATGAGTGAATCGTGTTTTAAAACAAGTCAACACAAACAGACCATATTGTGCTCAAAATCTATATACCAAGGTACAACCAGAAATTTCAGAACAGTGGCTGCAAGGTATAACATAAAATAACCCATATCAAAGCTAAATTGTTGATCAGAAGAAATCTCCTACACAAATCAGGACGACAACAGAATAAAATGAATACTTCCTTAGATGTTTACAACCTGCATCAGATAAATTGGCTTGACAAAAGCGGTTATCAGCATTTCTCGATAAGTGGGGGAAATATGGTCATCATAACAAGTTGTATTCAACCACACAAGGTTAAGTTAATTCTTTTAAGTGATGTTTTTTTTATAAATTCATAATCACTCAAGTTGTTGCAAAAAAAAAGTACAAACTCGGCACAAGAGCTCTTGGATGAAATTTGTTGCTTAATTAGTTTGATTCTAGAACATGAAAGCACCACATCCCTTACCGCCAGGGCCCTCCACCAACCCCAACCATTTGTTCTGAAGCCACTTTGGTTTAGTGTATCGCCATACAAATCGAAGGCAACAAAACAATTTTTTCACTATATACCAAAGAATGAATGGTGTTTATGGCGTGTCAAAGCAAATAGGTCATATTGTGTAAGAAAACTATATACCCAGGTACAACCAAAAATGTCAGTGCAAGGACAACATAAAACAACCACTATGATAGAATAGAATGAATATTTCCATGTATGTTTACAACTTGCATCAGACAAATTGGCTTGACAAAAGCGGTTATCAGCATTTGTCGATAAGTGGGGGAAATATGTTCATCATAACAAGTTGTATTCAAACATAGAAAGTAAAGTTATTTCTCTGCTTGGGATGTTTAATCATCAATTATAAATTCATAATCATTAATGTTGTTGCAAGAAAAAGAACAAACCCCGCACAAGAGCTCTTGGATGATTTATTTTCCTCAAATACAGGACCACAGTAGTTCAACAACCCCCACACAATTTGTTCAGAAGCCAGATTTGGTTTAGTATACCGCCATATAAATTGACAACAAAACAATGTCTTCACTATATACCAAAGTACACAATAAGTTTACGAACTGTCACTGCAAAGCACAAATAACCCTGCCTAAGCCGAATTGTTGAAAAGATTAAATCTGATACACAAATTAGAGGGATAACAAAATGGTATGAACATCTCCATAGAGGTTTACAACTTGCATCAGACAAATTGGCTTGACAAAAGCGGTTATCAGCATTTGTCGATAAGTGGGGGAATATGGTCATCATAACAAGTTGTATTCAAAAATAACAGGTATGGTTTACCGTTATTTCTCTACTAGAATGAATGAATCGTGTTTTAAAACAAGTCAACACAAACAGACCATATTGTGCTCAAAATCTATATACCAAGGTACAACCAGAAATTTCAGAACAGTGGCTGCAAGGTATAACATAAAATAACCCATATCAAAGCTAAATTGTTGATCAGAAGAAATCTCCTACACAAATCAGGACGACAACAGAATAAAATGAATACTTCCTTAGATGTTTACAACCTGCATCAGATAAATTGGCTTGACAAAAGCGGTTATCAGCATTTCTCGATAAGTGGGGGAAATATGGTCATCATAACAAGTTGTATTCAACCACACAAGGTTAAGTTAATTCTTTTAAGTGATGTTTTTTTTATAAATTCATAATCACTCAAGTTGTTGCAAAAAAAAAGTACAAACTCGGCACAAGAGCTCTTGGATGAAATATGTTGCTTAATTAGTTTGATTCTAGAACATGAAAGCACCACATCCCTTACCCCCAGGGCCCTCCACCATCCCCAACCATTTGTTCTGAAGCCACTTTGGTTTAGTGTATCGCCATACAAATCGAAGGCAACAAAACAATTTTTTCACTATATACCAAAGAATGAATGGTGTTTATGGCGTGTCAAAGCAAATAGGTCATATTGTGTAAGAAAACTATATACCCAGGTACAACCAAAAATGTCAGTGCAAGGACAACATAAAACAACCACTATGATAGAATAGAATGAATATTTCCATGTATGTTTACAACTTGCATCAGACAAATTGGCTTGACAAAAGCGGTTATCAGCATTTGTCGATAAGTGGGGGAATATGGTCATCATAACAAGTTGTATTCAAAAATAACAGGTATGGTTTACCGTTATTTCTCTACTAGAATGAATGAATCGTGTTTTAAAACAAGTCAACACAAACAGACCATATTGTGCTCAAAATCTATATACCAAGGTACAACCAGAAATTTCAGAACAGTGGCTGCAAGGTATAACATAAAATAACCCATATCAAAGCTAAATTGTTGATCAGAAGAAATCTCCTACACAAATCAGGACGACAACAGAATAAAATGAATACTTCCTTAGATGTTTACAACCTGCATCAGATAAATTGGCTTGACAAAAGCGGTTATCAGCATTTCTCGATAAGTGGGGGAAATATGGTCATCATAACAAGTTGTATTCAACCACACAAGGTTAAGTTAATTCTTTTAAGTGATGTTTTTTTTATAAATTCATAATCACTCAAGTTGTTGCAAAAAAAAAGGTACAAACTCGGCACAAGAGCTCTTGGATGAAATATGTTGCTTAATTAGTTTGATTCTAGAACATGAAAGCACCACATCCCTTACCCCCAGGGCCCTCCACCATCCCCAACCATTTGTTCTGAAGCCACTTTGGTTTAGTGTATCGCCATACAAATCGAAGGCAACAAAACAATTTTTTCACTATATACCAAAGAATGAATGGTGTTTATGGCGCGTCAAAGCAAATAGGTCATATTGTGTAAGAAAACTATATACCCAGGTACAACCAAAAATGTCAGTGCAAGGACAACATAAAACAACCACTATGACAGAAATGGAATGAATATTTTCATGTATGTTTACAACTTGCATCAGACAAATTGGCTTGACAAAAGCGGTTATCAGCATTTGTCGATAAGTGGGGGAAATATGTTCATCATAACAAGTTGTATTCAAACATAGAAAGTAAAGTTATTTCTCTGCTTGGGATGTTTTATCATCAATTATAAAATTCATAATCATAAATGCTGTTGCAAGAAAATTAACAAACCCCGCACAAGAGCTTTTGGATGATTTATTTTCCTCAATTACAGGACCACAGTAGTTCAACAACCCCCACACAATTTGTTCAGAAGCCAGATTTGGTTTAGTATTCCGCCACATAAATTGACAACAAAACAATATCTTCACTATATACCAAAGTACACAATAAGTTTACGAACAGTCACTGCAAAGCGCAAATAACCCTGCCTAAGCCGAATTGTTGAAAAGATTTAATCTGATACACAAATTAGAGGGATAACAAAATGGTATGAACATCTCCATAGAAGTTTACAACTTGCATCAGACAAATTGGCTTGACAAAAGCGGTTATCAGCATTTGTCGATAAGTGGGGGAATATGGTCATCATAACAAGTTGTATTCAAAAATAAAAGGTACGGTTTACCGGTATTTCTCTACTAGAACGAATGAATTGTGTTTTTTAATTAAAAAAGTCAACACAAATAGACCATATTGTGCTCAAAGGTACAACTGGAAATTTCAGAACAGTGGCTGCAAGGTATAACATAAAATAACCCATATCAAAGTTGATCTGAAGAAATCTCCTACACAAATTAGGACGACAACAGAATAGAATGAATATCCTTGGATGTTTACAACTTGCATCAGACAAATTGGCTTGACAAAAGCGGTTATCAGCATTTCTCGATAAGTGGGGGAAATATGGTCATCATAACAAGTTGTATTCAAACACTCAAGGTTAAGTTAATTCTCTCAAGTGATGGTTGTTTATAAATTCATAATCACTCCAGTTGTTGCAAAAAAAAGTACAAACTCAGCACAAAGAGCTCTTGGATAAATATTTTGCTTAATTAGTTTGATTCTAGAACATGAAAGCACCGCATCCCTTCCTCCCCCAACTTCAATTTGTTTTGAAGCCACTTTGGTTTAGTGTATCACCATACAAATCAAAGGCAACAAAACAATTTCTTCTCTATTTACCAAAGAATAAATTAATGTTGTTTTACGGCATGCCAACACAAATAGGTCTTATTGTGCAAGAAAACTACCGTGGTATATACCAATGTACAACCAGAAATTTTAGGTACAACATAAAATAACCCATATCAAAGCTTTATATTTGTTGATCATAAGGAATCTCCTACACACATTTCGGACAGAATAGAATGAATATTTCCTTAAATGTTTACAACTTGCATCAGACAAATTGGCTTGACAAAAGCGGTTATCAGCATTTGTCGATAAGTGGGGGAATATGGTCATCATAACAAGTTGTATGTTTGTTTATAAATTATAAATTCATGACCATTTAAGTTGTTACAAGAAAAATGAACAAACCCAGCACAAGAGCTCTTGGATGAAATATATTGCTTAATAATAGTTTGATTCTAGAACATGAAAGGACAATCAGTAGTGATTTTACCCGCAACAATTTTTCACCACATAAATTGATGCCAACAAAACTGTCTTCACTAAATACCAGGGTACAACTAGAAGTTAAAGAACAGACACTGCAATGTATAATATAAAATTAGCCCCATCAAATCTTAATTGTTGAAAACACCGAATCGTTTATACAAATCGTAGCGTTAACAGAATATATCCGTAAAATGTTTACAACTTGCATCAGAAAAATTGGCTTGACAAAAGCGGTTATCAGCATCTGTCGATAAGTGGGGGAATATGGTCATCATAACAAGAGCTCTGCGAAGATTTATTTTGCTTGATTAGTTTAGTTCAACCACATGAAAGGACCACAGCAATAAAAATTATTGTCCCCTCAACAATGTATTCTGAAGCCAAGCCTGGTTTTGTACATCACCATTTAAATTGATGACAACAAAACAATGCCTTCACTATATACCGGTACTATGGTAAAACCAGAAAGTAGATACAAATCCATCTAAGCTTAATTGTTGATGAGAATGAACCTCATACACAAATTGGAAGAACAAGAAGAAAACAGTACTTCCTTAATTGCTCAAAAGACCGAATCTTTTATACAAATCTGGGAGTTAACATAACCGAATGGTATATTCCCTTAAAATGTTTACAACTTGCATCACGACAAATTGGCTTGACAAAAGCGGTTATCAGCATTTGTCGATAAGTGGGGGAAATATGGTCATCATTACAAGTTGTATTCAAACCTAGAAGGTAAAATTATTTCTCTGCTAGTGATGATTATTTAATAATTCATAATCATTTATTGGTTGATGTACGAAAAAAGAACAAACCCAGCACAAGAGCTCTTGAATGAAATATATTGCTTAATAAGTTTGATTCTAGAATATGAAAGGACAATCAGTAGTGATTTTACCAGCAAAAATTTTTCACCACATAAATTGACGCCAACAAAACTGTCTTCACTAAATACCAGGGTACAACTAGAAGTTAAAGAACAGACACTGCAATGTATAATATAAAATTAGCCCCACCAAATCTTAATTGTTGAAAACACCGAATCTTTTATACAAATCGGAGCGTTAACAGAATATATCCGTAAAATGTTTACAACTTGCATCAGACAAATTGGCTTGACAAAAGCGGTTATCAGCATTTGTCGATAAGTGGGGGAATATGGTCATCATAACAAGTTGTATGTTTGTTTATAAATTATAAATTCATGACCATTTAAGTTGTTACAAGAAAAATGAACAAACCCAGCACAAGAGCTCTTGGATGAAATATATTGCTTAATAATAGTTTGATTCTAGAACATGAAAGGACAATCAGTAGTGATTTTACCCGCAACAATTTTTCACCACATAAATTGATGCCAACAAAACTGTCTTCACTAAATACCAGGGTACAACTAGAAGTTAAAGAACAGACACTGCAATGTATAATATAAAATTAGCCCCATCAAATCTTAATTGTTGAAAACACCGAATCGTTTATACAAATCGTAGCGTTAACAGAATATATCCGTAAAATGTTTACAACTTGCATCAGAAAAATTGGCTTGACAAAAGCGGTTATCAGCATCTGTCGATAAGTGGGGGAAATATGGTCATCATAACAAGAGCTCTGCGAAGATTTATTTTGCTTGATTAGTTTAGTTCAACCACATGAAAGGACCACAGCAATAAAAATTATTGTCCCCTCAACAATGTATTCTGAAGCCAAGCCTGGTTTTGTACATCACCATTTAAATTGATGACAACAAAACAATGCCTTCACTATATACCGGTACTATGGTAAAACCAGAAAGTAGATACAAATCCATCTAAGCTTAATTGTTGATGAGAATGAACCTCATACACAAATTGGAAGAACAAGAAGAAAACAGTACTTCCTTAATTGCTCAAAAGACCGAATCTTTTATACAAATCTGGGAGTTAACATAACCGAATGGTATATTCCCTTAAAATGTTTACAACTTGCATCACGACAAATTGGCTTGACAAAAGCGGTTATCAGCATTTGTCGATAAGTGGGGGAAATATGGTCATCATTACAAGTTGTATTCAAACCTAGAAGGTAAAATTATTTCTCTGCTAGTGATGATTATTTAATAATTCATAATCATTTATTGGTTGATGTACGAAAAAAGAACAAACCCAGCACAAGAGCTCTTGAA
Source organism: Cyrtodaria siliqua (assembly GCA_037043455.1). Lineage (NCBI taxonomy): Eukaryota > Metazoa > Mollusca > Bivalvia > Adapedonta > Hiatellidae > Cyrtodaria > Cyrtodaria siliqua. Next base: position 79,055 of record JAWPHD010009234.1, read on the forward strand.
TGAAATATATTGCTTAATAAGTTTGATTCTAGAATATGAAAGGACAATCAGTAGTGATTTTACCAGCAAAAATTTTTCACCACATAAATTGACGCCAACAAAACTGTCTTCACTAAATACCAGGGTACAACTAGAAGTTAAAGAACAGACACTGCAATGTATAATATAAAATTAGCCCCACCAAATCTTAATTGTTGAAAACACCGAATCTTTTATACAAATCGGAGCGTTAACAGAATATATCCGTAAAATGTTTACAACTTGCATCAGACAAATTGGCTTGACAAAAGCGGTTATCAGCATTTGTCGATAAGTGGGGGAATATGGTCATCATAACAAGTTGTATGTTTGTTTATAAATTATAAATTCATGACCATTTAAGTTGTTACAAGAAAAATGAACAAACCCAGCACAAGAGCTCTTGGATGAAATATATTGCTTAATAATAGTTTGATTCTAGAACATGAAAGGACAATCAGTAGTGATTTTACCCGCAACAATTTTTCACCACATAAATTGATGCCAACAAAACTGTCTTCACTAAATACCAGGGTACAACTAGAAGTTAAAGAACAGACACTGCAATGTATAATATAAAATTAGCCCCATCAAATCTTAATTGTTGAAAACACCGAATCGTTTATACAAATCGTAGCGTTAACAGAATATATCCGTAAAATGTTTACAACTTGCATCAGAAAAATTGGCTTGACAAAAGCGGTTATCAGCATCTGTCGATAAGTGGGGGAATATGGTCATCATAACAAGAGCTCTGCGAAGATTTATTTTGCTTGATTAGTTTAGTTCAACCACATGAAAGGACCACAGCAATAAAAATTATTGTCCCCTCAACAATGTATTCTGAAGCCAAGCCTGGTTTTGTACATCACCATTTAAATTGATGACAACAAAACAATGCCTTCACTATATACCGGTACTATGGTAAAACCAGAAAGTAGATACAAATCCATCTAAGCTTAATTGTTGATGAGAATGAACCTCATACACAAATTGGAAGAACAAGAAGAAAACAGTACTTCCTTAATTGCTCAAAAGACCGAATCTTTTATACAAATCTGGGAGTTAACATAACCGAATGGTATATTCCCTTAAAATGTTTACAACTTGCATCACGACAAATTGGCTTGACAAAAGCGGTTATCAGCATTTGTCGATAAGTGGGGGAAATATGGTCATCATTACAAGTTGTATTCAAACCTAGAAGGTAAAATTATTTCTCTGCTAGTGATGATTATTTAATAATTCATAATCATTTATTGGTTGATGTACGAAAAAAGAACAAACCCAGCACAAGAGCTCTTGAATGAAATATATTGCTTAATAAGTTTGATTCTAGAATATGAAAGGACAATCAGTAGTGATTTTACCAGCAAAAATTTTTCACCACATAAATTGACGCCAACAAAACTGTCTTCACTAAATACCAGGGTACAACTAGAAGTTAAAGAACAGACACTGCAATGTATAATATAAAATTAGCCCCACCAAATCTTAATTGTTGAAAACACCGAATCTTTTATACAAATCGGAGCGTTAACAGAATATATCCGTAAAATGTTTACAACTTGCATCAGACAAATTGGCTTGACAAAAGCGGTTATCAGCATCTGTCGATAAGTGGGGGAATATGGTCATCATAACAAGTTGTATTCAAACACAGACGGTAAAGTTATTTCTCTAGCAGTAATGCTTGGAGTGAAGATTTTGTTTGTGCCGACTTCCATGCTGTGACATCATCCGAATGCAGTCTTGATTATCTTCAACGCTTGATTGTTTAATAACAATCTTATTGAAAACAAGCAAGCGTCGCAGAAGATCTAGACTACCGAATGCAAGATTTGCACAGAATTCAAAACTAATAATAATAATAGCTGTCAAAATAAAGACAATGTTTTGGTAAGTAATTCATTATAATTTAATGTCAAACATGGCAATGTTTTAATATTATTATTCAGCCGTTATATATTTTATTTAGCTAATTTAAAAAAAAAAAATTCACTGCGGAGAATGACGTCACCACATGGATCTCGGCACAAACAATTCAAAACCAACCGAAAGTTGCTGAAAAAGTACTTATATTACATGGTAAGTGGAAAGTTATGTCCCAGATAGATAGAAAAACATCCGTAGTATCGAATTTTGACGGCCGTTCAGGGATAAATCCTCCAGAAACGAAAATTGAAAATTTCACGTTTCATTCCTGTCTATTTTTATATAAAATTATATACAAACGTGGACCTACATATGGGGATACTGTACTGTGTTTACAATACGTGTGATTCCTATGATGAAACCCAGTATTCCATGCTCTCCCCATGCCCCCCACCCCACTCGCCTCTCAACTATTTGTTCTGAAGCCACGTTTGGTTAAATAAAATAGCCAGGGCTCAAATTTAAGCTGGTGTACTGACAATTTTCAGAATGCCAGTCAACTTTTCAAGTACTGGCAAAAAATTTGCAAATGCATCAAAATACCTTAAGTTTTTAATTACAGTCCAGACTCTATTGTGCCCATCGCGTCAGGGTTGCCTCGACGTGTTAGTTGACGGACGGACTATAATCCTTAGAAGTACACACACACACAAGTTTTTAATTAAGAATACCATGACTGTTTGTTTTTTAAACATGTGCTTTCTTATCAATGGCGTTTTAATAGTTTTAAAGTTTCCTGGCATGTCTTTGTATGACAAATATTGAGTCTAGTGCTTTTGCTAATGATGATTTTGTGCTTTTTACTTATTGTTACATATTTGTACTTAACACACCCAACCGTAAAAATGGCAAGTAACTTTTTCGATTTGCCGGTTACAAAAACTGCTACTGGAGAAATGTTGCCAGTCCAAATTGCTGCTAAATTTGAGCCCTGATATCACCATAAAGTGACTGCAAAAAAACACTGTATTTGCCCTATAGCAGAGTGCAAGACATGTCAGAACTACCTCTACAAGGTATTACATAAAATAACCCATATCAAAGCTTATTTGTTTGTCAGAAGGAATCTCCTTCACAAATTAGGGTAACAACAAAATAGCATGAATATTTCCTTGGATGTTTACAACTTGCATCAGACAAATTGGCTTGACAAAAGCGGTTATCAGCATTTTTCGATAAGTGGGGGAAATATGGTCATCATAACAAGTTGTATTCAAACACAGTCAGAAGGTATGGTATTTCTCTACAGGACCCTAAATCAATACTATAAATTCATTCCTTAAGATTCTTGCAATAAATAAGAGCAGAACAAAAGCTCTTCAGCGAATTAATAATTATTTAGTTTAGATTCATTTCTAGCACATGAAAGGACCAGAGTGAAGCTTCTCTGTTTTGCCACCCTATTATATCACCACCTGAATTGACATCAAAACACATCACTATATACCAGGGTACAACTAGAAATTTCAGAACACATGCAGAAAGGTATATACAAAATAACCTCATCACAGCCGAAATGTTGATCAGAAGGACTCTCCTACACAAATTCGGACAACAGAATAGAATGAATATTTCCTTTAATGTATACAACTTGCATCAGACAAATTGGCTTGACAAAAGCGGTTATCAGCATTTGTCGATAAGTGGGGGAATATGGTCATCATAACAAGTTGTATTCTAACACAGAAGGTACTTCTTTCTAGTGATGGTTGTTTTGAAAAACTATAAATTCATCCAGATTTGTTCCAAGAAATAAGAACAAGCACAGCACAAGAGCTCTTGGATGAATTATTATTTTGCTAGTTTGGAACATGAAAGGACCACAGTATTTCTTTCTTTTTTATTCTTGCTGAAAATAATGAATGTTCCACAAAAATTACTGGGATGACAGATTAGAATGAATATTTCCTTGGATGTTTACAACTTGCATCAGACAAATTGGCTTGACAAAAGCGGTTATCAGCATTTGTCGATAAGTGGGGGAAATATGGTCATCATAACAAGTTGTATTCAAACATAGAAAGTAAAGTTATTTCCTTACTAGTGATGGTTTTTCATCAATTATAAATTCATCATCATTCAGTATGTTACAAGAAAAAAGAACAAACTCAGCACAAAAGCTCTTGGATATAAAATTATTAGCTGCAAAAAGCCCCATCTTAGCTTATTTGTTGACTTTCTGAAAGGTTTACCTACACAGAACAAAATGCCTTTGCAAAGTGTGGACAAGTGAGGGAAATATGTCTCAAGTTGCAGGTAATTTACATTCCGAGTATAAATTACTAGCTTCCATCTGATTTATATTTCAAATATTCTACATAAACAAATAAATACTGCTTTCAGATACTTAATATGGTGGAAATGTTGAACAATTCTAAAAGCTAGTCGTCGATACTCACCATTATAGCATTAACAATATCATTATTGTTATTTTTGAGTGCTTTAACAGCTTTATTTCTGGATACATTGGCTTGTGACATAACAAGTTCAATATCCTTGGCTTCAACACCACCCTCGTCAACCTGAAATATACAACATAGGTAAGTGAAATATTAATCAAAACCTATTATAGGATAAAGATATCATAGATATCATAAATCTGTAAGAGTCGAATCGGTTCTATTGGTGATCATTTAACCAAGGTAAACAAGAAAATCGGTAGAACCAATGGATGCTCCCCGAAATGTATCCTCAACTTCTATGGCCTTTTATCACCCAGCAGTTTTCAATTTGCAGTTCCGTTAGTAGTTTATGCTCCAGATAAAAAATCTTTAGTATAAAATTACAAAGGGCAATAACTATAATTTGAATGATGACAGAGTTACGGTTCTTGCACTCTGTACTTCCTCTCATTGCCCTCTATTACTGTGTGAAGTTTCTTTATAGTCCCATCAGTATATAAAGATATGCTCTGGACAAAAATTCTAAGCATGAGAAATTACAAAGGACAATAACTCTAATTTGAATCTTCTACTCATTGCCCTCTATCATTGTGTGAAGTTTCATTGCAGTCCCATCAGTAGTTTTGAAGATATGCTCCGGACGAGAAAGTGTAATGGACTTTAAAGACGGACGGACAAAGCGGCAACTACATAAAGTATATCTTCATACTGAAAAGTTGTCACCACTGCAAGCAACAGTTGTCTTATTTATTTCTTGAGAAATGCAAGAGGACAGATTTTAGCATTTACTTCAAATTTGTTGATGTAGGAAAAAATGTAGGCAAAGCTAAATAAAAATATGGTGATTATGGCTGCAGGCAACTCACCTCTTCCTCCTCCTCGGATTCCTCCTGGATGGGTTGAGAGACGGTACTGGGCAGGTCTCCAAGTCCACCTGCTGGGTTCTCCTGGCGCTTGAAGTTCTCCGCTGCTGCCATTTGTGCTTGTTGACTCAGATCTTCAATCTAGCAAAACACAAATGGATACTGTGTGATCTTCATACAATTCAGATCAATAAAAATATTTCAAAATGTGCTATTAAAAGGACACACAGCAATCTTTATTTTTTTAGAACTCACGGCGTCCCGCTAGTTTTTCTGCATAACATGCATTTGTTCAATCATTAATATTAATTATAAGAATATTAAGCAATTTGTTTTTGTCTATTATTAATTTTTGATATTATTGCAAAACTTATAGTATAATAAGACGAAATAGTAAATACTTTTATTTAAATGTAACCAGGGTAAAAGTAACAAGAGGTCAATAACCTTGAAGCTCTACTGATTGATTTTGATTTCAGGAAGTAGTCCCTACAAACTGGTTTTTTGAAAATCTATTTTTAGCCGTGGTGGCCATCTTGAATTTCCGGCCGACCTGAAATTTTGCTAGGATCAATTAGACATCAAGAGCAACATTTCTGTGAAGTTTCATGAAAATCCGTCAAGTAGTTTCAGAGGAGTAGTCGCTACAAGTTTTCATTATATAACTCTATGTAAACAAAGATGGCCACTGACAGCCATGTTTAACATTGAATCAAAATAATGTTCGACTCGGATAACCATTATGTCATGCTGATCATTTTAGAAAAAGTCCCATATCAATATCTCTTATAGTTTTCAAGAAGTAGTCGCTACAAACTTATTTTTTAAAAATCTATTTTTAGCCATGGCGGCCATCTTGAATTTCCGGCCGACCTGAAATTTTGCTAAGATCAATTAGACATCAAGAGCAACATTCGTGTGAAGTTTCATGAAAATCCGTCAAGTAGTTTCAGAGGAGTAGTCGCTACAAGTTATCATTATATAACTCTATGTAAACAAAGATGGCCACTGGCAGCCATGTTTAACGTCTAATCAAAATAATGTTCGACTCGGATAACCATCATGTCATGCTGATAATTTTAGAAAAAGTCCCATATCAATATCTCTTATAGTTTTCAAGAAGTAGTCGCTACAAACTTATTTTTTAAAAATCTATTTTTAGCCGTGGCGGCCATCTTGAATTTCCAACCAACCTGAAATTTTGCTAGGATCAATTAGACATCAAGAGCAACATTCCTGTGAAGTTTCATGAAAATCCGTCAAGTAGTTTCAGAGGAGTAGTCGCTACAAGTTTTCATTATATAACTCTATGTAAACAAAGATGGCCGCTGGCAGCCATGTTTAACGTCGAATCAAAACGATTTTCGACAAGGACCAACATCATGTCATGCTGATCATTTTAGAAAAAGTCCCATATCAATATCTCTTATAGTTTTCAAGAAGTAGTCGCTACAAACTTATTTTTTAAAAATCTATTTTTAGCCGTGGCGGCCATCTTGAATTTCCGGCCGACCTGAAATTTTGCTAGGATCAATAAGACATCAAGAGCAACATTCCTGTGAAGTTTCATGAAAATCCGTCAAGTAGTTTCAGAGGAGTAGTCGCTACAAGTTTTCATTATATAACTCTATGTAAACAAAGATGGCCGCTGGCAGCCATGTTTAACGTCGAATCAAAACGATTTTCGACAAGGACCAACATCATGTCATGCTGATCAGTTTAGAAAAAGTCCCATAGCAATATCCCTTAGAGTTTTCAAGAAGTAGTCGCTACAAACTTGTTTTTTAAAAACCTATTTTTAGATTTGGCGGCCATCTTGGATTTCACATCTACATGAATTTTTGCTAGGATCAACTAGACTTCATGGGCAACATTTCTGTAAAGTTTCATGAAAATCTATTCAGTAGTTTCAGAGGAGTAGTCGCTACAAAAAAAAAGTTAACCGACGGACAGACAGACGGACGACGGACGCCGCACCACGGCATAAGCTCTGCTGATCTCTGATCAGTAGAGCTAAAAATGATACTGGATATATTAATCGAGACGTCCATTTCAAACACTTCAAGATTGCTGTGTGTCCCTTTAATGATCACACTACTTGCAATTCCATTTTCTAGTTTATTCCTATGCTATCACATCACTCTAACAATCACATATTATCTTGCAGGGTAAATTGAATTGGTTATGAATTGAACGGTTGCTTAATCAACACATAGTTAGTTATTTAGAGCTGCTACTTGAAATAAAAAATAGTGAACTCTAGGATAACCCTACAGCTTCGAAGAGTTTCCACTGGTTATTTGCATATTTATTTGAGGATAGACCCCAATTCATATTTTGAAATTCAGTCCTACTGAACAAATATTTGGCTGTTGCTGAACTTGTTCAAATAATTATCAAACAGTTTAAATCACATTTACTATCAATCACGCTCAAATATATAATATATGGAATATTTTCTTCTGACAAAATGGACGTTAAACAAGAGCTTTATCTGCATTTGCCAATAAGTCATGGAAAAACTTCTGCATAATATGAAATCCTATTCATAACCAATACACCACCTCGGATTTGTCAGAAAGTTATTTATCCTGTATAGACTGCCCAGTATTAGTACGATGCTTCAATTGTCAATAGAAAATTAACAGTACATGATTATCATCTGACAGAAAGTAAAACTTTACCTTGGCTTCACCGAACACAATGTATGTGTCTGAGGCGGGGCTTTTGTATACGTCCGGGCGTCCGATAACAAATAGGATATTTTTGGATTTTCTGATGGTTACTCTGGTTACGCCAGTCACTTGTTTCAAGCCTGAAATATATTTTGGTAACGGGTCTTTAAATATTTATAAATATTTATTTGTAGTCAATATAAATTTCGCCCTTCCAGAAGACATTTTGCACTCATTTTTTCAAAATCATGTATTTGAGGCCAAAAAAAAAAAAGTGTGTTTACCCAATTAAAATCAGAAGTGTGGGTACCAATAAAGAAATTAAATCGCTAAATACGCATTTTAACAATTTCTGACAGCGTATCATATTTTATCTTTTAACGTAATGATAGTCAGTTACCGTAATGATAGCCAATAATCAAACGGAATGAATCAACGTTTCCCGTGCATTCTCAAATAAGCGAGCCTTTGAGATTGGCGAGACTGGTTCTCAACTTCACTTTTTTTTCACTCAAAAGTAAATCCTTCCGGATCAAAAATATTGTAATCGGTCTATTTTTAATTTTTAAATCAATTTTGAATGATGTATGTTGACTGTTGACAAGATCGACTGTAAAAAGCCAGAACATTCGCGTGACGCAATAAACAAAACGAAATGGAAGTCGAAGTTGATTATAGTAGAAAATGGTTTATCCAATTAAAATCCTAAAATACCCAATTAAACAAAAAACGAGTGGGTAAATACCCAACTGATAAAAAAGTTTATCGATAGCTCCGAGATTCTACATGTATTTATCTCATAAACCCCATACAAGTTGATGATACAACTGAAAGTTTCTGTGTGATGTCAGTTTACCTTGATATATTGTGATAAATCATTGTTCAGAACTTTAAAAAAAATTATCGTTTTTTTTTCATAAAAAGTTTTAGCCCCTTAAAAATAGTGTCGGTCGAACCACCGGAAACACAGGTAAAAAATTGTTTGGCCAGAGGAAAAAAAATGAAATCTAGATTACACATCAAAGGTTATTATCCGCTATATATGAAGATCTTCCAATTTTATCTCTAAAAAAGTGTAATTAGACATCCATTTTAGTTAACATGCACTGTACTTTGTAAAGACCAGTCAGTTCAAATATGAATGAATGAATGGTGTTTTACGGCACGTCGACACATAAATAGGTCATATGGTGCGCAAAAATTTATGAAAAATGAAGTATTAATTAAAAATTAATGTAAATATATAAAGATAAAACTATTAAAAAATAAGGGATGATCAGGTGTAATATAAACTATGTATGTAAATCAATAAATGCCCGTCAACGGGTATATAAACAAGTAAATATATATAAGAACACATTACAATGATTTATATAGTCTGATCTCTTTCAGGAAATCTAAAACAAGACTAAAATCTACAGTATCAAATAACTCTTTCATAGTATTAACATTGTAGTACCTTTGACGCATAGGATCAAAGTCTACACATTCCAATAATATGTGTTTGACCGTTAACGGTGCAAAGCAGGTTATACATTCTGGTAATTGCTCACCTTGTAATAAATATGAATGAGTATAACGTGTATGCCCTATCCTGCACCGGGCTGTTCAAATTTGAAAACCTACAAAGCATGTGATCTACACAGAGAATATCAACTTGAATCAGACAGAATTCACATCTACACTTGTTCATAAGCTTTAGTTCTTTCATCACCACAAGTTGTTATATGTGTAGTTATATCATTTATTGACATCAACAATTTATGACAACGGCTACTTATATAATTATAAAGTAAGTTTAAAATTCACTTGATGGTAAACACAACATGTAAATGAGGTCTTGTATTGTATAATTGCAAAGGACACTGAACAGCATGGGTTGTGTCAAAATGGGCTCTCCCAGTGCGCGACCAAGCCTTATCTACTATTAGGTGCCAGAATTTCAATTTTCTCCAAACATTCCAGTCCTTAATAATATTCAAGAACCCACTTCAACATTGTTAACACTAAACTAAGGTAACGAAACAGTCAAGACTTTTAGTATGTACAAATTGTAAATGCCCAATTTTGCACTAACAACCCCGCAACCCAAAATCATTTTTTGTCAAGGGCAAATTCTGTTGAAAAATTGTCTCTGGACTTCCAACACGCTAGTCCTATTCTGCCATCACTAATGTGGAACCCCAAAATCCTATGGAGCTAATAGTTAAAACATGGATCTATATAGTTCTTGTATCAGACAGAATTCACATCTACATTTGTTTATAAGCAGAAATTCTTTCATCACCACAAGTTCTCAAATATATAAATTGTTTATTTTATATGATGAACAATTTCATATTTTATTCTTCTGAATGCAAGCATTTCATGCCAGATGGAGAAAAAACACTTAACACTGAAATAAGAGAATCTAAAGTGAGTAACGCAAGCATTTCATGCCAGATGGAGAAAAAACACTTATTGAAATAAGAGAATCTAAAGTGATTTCAGATAAAAACAATTTCTGACAACAAAATAACCGTTGGATTTTCAAGAAATTTTATCAGACCCAAACCTCAACCGACATATCAGAATTGCGTTGTAAGGTACTAAACAATAAATAGTACAAAACACTATTAACGTATTATAATTCTGAGGACTAACAGAAAATACGAAATTACTGGACGATTGCAACAGATAACAGTTGACAAAATGTATACACTAGTATTTATAAACTTGTATCAGACAGAATTCACATCTACACTTGTTCATAAGCTTTAGATCTATCATCATCACAAGTTTTAAAACGGGTATGTGCATGTATGTATGTATGAAGTAAGATTAAAATTTACATTACGTTGACAGTTCACACATCTAAGTTCAGGGCTTTTTTGCATGATTTTGGGAACATGGCCCGTACCCATGGTATTGGGAATTTTAGCGTGATTTTTCATAAAATTGGGAATTTTTGCGTGATTTTTAATAAAATTCGGAAAAATATAAAGTAAAGCATTCCTTTCATAATTGTATCTTTAAATACTGTATTTTGTACACCAAGATAAACAGAAGCATTTATTTAAGCTTTTGAACCCCATTCATTGGATTGGCACACTCAAAAATAAAATAAAAATTTCCTCTTAATTGGGAAAAAAAGATGTTTTGGTATTGGGAATATGACCAAATTTCGCCTATAAAAACAGCCAAAAAAAAACCCTGAAGTTACTACAATACACAAAATGTACCTTTCAATTTATATTAAGAGTTTCAGAAAAAGATAATTGACAAAAAAAAACACGAAATGGAGTTTTATCGTACAGTTTGATTTGGTGTTTTACATCATTTTTAGCACATGTAAGGCCATATACGACGGTCTTTTTTTGTGGTATGGCAGACTACCCCTTTTTTTCCTGGTAGAACCAGTACTATATACCTCAGGCCATCTATAAGAATAGACACATTCCCACTTGATATGAAAAGAGGCGCCGATGTTTGAACAAAAGAAGAAGATAATTGGTTAGGTTATTTGTCCGAACCATCGACTAACGCTGTTGTTACCCAGACATTGGACGAACCTGTTCTAGCCTGTGTTGACGACACATCGAACATTTTTAAATCAATTTTGAATGCTTTGTCGACTGGCTCTCGATAAGATTGACTGTAAAAAGCCAGAACATTCTGGTGATCGCGTGACGCAATAAACAAAACGAGAATGGAAGTCGAAGTTTTCATGGTTGATTATAGTAGAAAATGGTTTATCCAATTAAAATCCTAAAATACCCAATTAAGCAAAAAACAAGTGGGTAAATACCCAATTGATCAAAAAGCTTATAGGTAGCTCTGAGATTCTACATGTATTTATCTCATAATCCCCATACAAGTTGATGATACAACTGAAAGTTTCTCTGTGATGTCAGTTTACCTTGATATATTGTGATAAATCATTGTTCAGAACAACTTTAAAAAAAAAAAAATCATAAAAAGTTTTAGGGTCGGCCCCTTAAAAATAGGGTTGATTCTACATGTATTTATCTCATAAACCCCATACAAGTTGATGATACAACTGAAAGTTTCTCTGTGATGTCAGTTTACCTCGATATATTGTGATAAATCATTGTTCAGAACTTTAAAAAAAATAAATTCATAAAAAGTTTTAAGGTCGGCCCCTTAAAAATAGGGTTGGTCGAACCACTGGAAACACAGGTAAAAAAAAAATTTGGCCCGAGGAAAAAAAAAGAAATCTAGATTACACATCAAAGGTTATTATCCGCTATATATGAAGATCTTCCAATTTTATCTCTAAAAAAGTGTTGCAAAATAATAATTAAGACATCCATTTTAGTTAATATGCACTTAACTTGTAAAGACCAATCGGTTCAAATTTGAAAACATACAAAGCATGTGATCTACACAGAGAATATCAACTTGAATCAGACAGAATTCACATCTACACTTGTTCATAAGCTTTAGTTCTTTCATCACCACAAGTTGTTATATGTGTAGTTACATCAACAATTTATGACAAAGGCTGCTTATATAATTATAAAGTAAGTTTAGAATTCACTTGATGGTAAACACAACATGTAAATGAGGTCTTGTATTGTATAACTGCAAAGGACACTGAACAGCATGGGTTGTGTCAAAATGGGCTTATCTCCCAGTGCGCGTCCAAGCTTTATCTACTATTAGTTGCCAGAATTTCAATTTTCTCCCAACATTCCAGTCCTTAATAATATTCCAGAACCCACTTCAACCTTGTTAACACTAAATTAAGGTTACGAGACTTTTAGTATGTACAAATTGTCAGGCCTTTTTCTACTATTCTCACGGGTCCCGACTATCGGACCGCTTCCCAATGCCAAATATAGTTGTTTTTTCCCCAATTCTGAAATAAAATTCCCCTTCCTTTTTTTTTTTTTTTTTTTACAAAGTCAGGTCAAATATAGAAAAGTTTACAAGGAAATACTATAAAAATAAAAATATTTGAATCATGTATCATGTATCATGTATTGAAACCAGGCAATTAAAACGACCTGATATTTATGTACATCTAACTTATGAAAATTCCCAATCTGAGGCGTAAAGCGATTACATTTTTTCCCAATTATGCAAAATTTACGGCGTCAATTTTCCCGATTTGTCCAGGGTCTTTTTCCCAAAATGGGCAGAAAAAGGCCTGATTGTAAATGCCCAATTTTGCACTAACAACCCCGCAACCCAAAATCATTTTTTTGTCAAGGGCAAATTCTGCTAAAAAACTGTCTCTGGACTTCCAACACGCTAGTCCTATTCTGTCATCACTAATGTGCAACCCCACAGTCATATGGAGCTAATAGTTAAAACATAGATCTATATAGGACTTGTATCAGACAGAATTCACATCTACATTTGTTTATAAGCAGAAATTCTTTCATCACCACAAGTTCTCAAATATATGAATCGTTTATTTCATATGATGAACAATTTATTATTTTATTCCAAACGCAAGCATTTCATGCCAGATGGAGAAAAAACACTTAACATTGAAATAAGAGAATGTAAAGTGATTTCCTGTTTTACGAAACGTGTAGTTCAGTAATTTTTTTAATTAACAAGGTTCGAGTTCAGATAAAAACAATTTCTGATAAGACAACAAAATAAACGTTGGGATCTTCAAGAAATTTTATCAGACCCAAACCTCAACCGACAGTATCAGAATTGCGTTGTAAGGTATTAAACAATAAATAGTACAAAACACTATTAACGTATTATACTTCTGTGGACTAACAAAAATACGAAATTATACTGAAGATGAATGTCGCTGGACGATTGCAACAGATAACAGTTGACAAAATATATACACGAGTATTTATAAACTTGTATCAGACAGAATTCACATCTACACTTGTTCATAAGCTTTAGATCTATCATCATCACAAGTTTTAAAACGGGTATGTGCATGTATGTATGTATGTATGTATGTATGTATGAAGTAAGATTAAAATTTACATTACGTTGACAGTTCACTTATCTAAGTTACTACAATACACATACAAAGTGTACCTTTCAATTTATATTATGAGTTTCAGAAAAATTTAATTGATTGAACTGGATTTTATAGTCGCACCAACAGCTAAGGTCATATGGCGACTTTCCAGCTTCCATTGGTGGAGGAAGACCCCAGGTGCCCCTCCGGGTAATTTTCGTACACGGGCGGGCACCTGGGTAGAACCACCGACGTTCCGCAAGCCAGCTGGAAAGCTTCCTCACATAAAGATTCCTAGGCCCCTGAGGGATCGAACCTACAGCGGTGAGGGACAAGTGATTTCAAGTCAGAGACGTTAACCACTCGGCCACGGACGCCCCTCAGTTTCAGAAAAAAGATAATTGACAAAAAAAAAACACGAAATGGAGTTTATCGTACAGTTTGATTTGGTGTTTTACATCATTTTAACACGTTAGGCCATATACGACAGTCTTTTTTTGTGGTAAGGCAGACCACCCTTTTTTTTCCTGGTAGAACCAGTACTATATACCTGCAGACCATCTATAAGAATAGACACTTTCCCACTTGATATATCGTACAGACTTTAGAATCCTACCTAGTTTTGACATTGCCTTTCTAGCCTTCTTCTCACTTCTGCTCTGTTTGGCCTTGCTGACCAGCTCTTCCTGAATACCAGCTGCCTCAGCCACCTGTAAACATAAATATATGTGCAATGTTGATTCATTATCAAAACTAAATTAAAATGTCCATTTCAAAGTCATGGCTTACATTAAGTTTGCAATTAAGATTCATATGCCAATATTGCACAAGGCCATCCTTAAAAAATTGTTGGTTTGCAGTGCTCCGACCCAGAATTTTTGAGGTGGGTAGGTAGGTAGGTGATTTTTTTTTGTTGCTTTATGGTCGATTACCATTTATATGTCAAAAAACATAAAACAGTTTAAATCCTCACCCTCCAAGGCACTAAAACTAGGTTCACTATACACAAGGCAACATTAAACAACACCATGAAGATGTTTGTATAAAAGACAATGACTTCTTTAAACATTTTTAATATTGTCAGAATACTAATTCCATATATTCTCTAAAAGTGCCTTCCAAAAAGACTGGGTGTTACTTAAAGCTGATATCCCGCCAACAACAGGGAAATTGTACAGAAGAATTGAATTGAATTGGATTTTATAGTCGCACCAACAGCTAAGGTCATATGGCGACTTTCCAGCTTCTATTCGTGGAGGAAGACCCCAGGTGCCCCTCCGGGCAATTTTCGTGAACGGGCGGGCACCTGGGTAGAACCACCGACGTTCTGCAAGCCAGCTGGATAGCTTCCTCACATAAAGATTATGTATCGGTTTTTCCCAATTCGACTGGTGCATTATGCAACATCGAAGGGGAACCAGTCTCGATTATATGAACCGCAAAGAAACAATCTACCGGAAAAGATAGAGAAAAAAAAATCGGCGCCATGAAATTCCAAAAAAAAGTTTAGTCGCGGCCATTTGTATGAGTCGGTCGCGCACTGCAAACCAACAATTTTTTAAGGATGGCCCAAGTTCTAAACAGGGGAAGATGTCATTCAATGGAAGATGACCTGGAGTTAAAGCCTCAATTATTGAATTTGCTGCATTTTTCAAAAAAAATATTTTCAAGTCCTACAATACATAAATAGCAGTCCTTTCAATAACGTACTCGGCTTTGTTGAGCTACGTCCTGGTCTTCAAGTTCTGGCATGTCCGAGTCGTCACTCTCAGATTCTGTGCCGGAGCCCGAGTCGTCCCCCTTGACATCCTCAACCAAAGGCTTTTCTACAGCTTCTGTTGGCATTCTGACTGTAAGGCAAATGATAGAAGTTAAAACGCGCCAGCAGTTTCAAAAGAAGATATTAACTATAGTTTGTTTTTTCCAAGACTCTATTTTAGTCCTTCTTGTGCCCATTGTTTTCCTTTCTCAAGATGCCTTCTGTCTGTAAAATAGCTCAGCCCATATCCATTAGTACAGAACAAGCTTAGTTGCTTTGAGAAGCAGACGAGGTAAGAAGGAGCTAAGCTAGACCCGAGATTTATGTTTTTTTAGAGATTTAATGATTTTTCACGCAAGTCTTTGTTTTAATGTTTGGACAAATGAAGACAGGAAGCAAGTCTTAATTTACTGGTCATTTCACTGTCGGCCTGCAAAATGTATTTTCCACTTCTTTTTTGAGATGGACAGATCGCCCATAATTTGTTTTTGAAACGACAATGCAGTGACCTCTGGAATAAGATCGTCCATAATTTGTTTTTGAAGCAACAATGCAGTGACCTCTGGTATAAGAGGGAAGTATGCTAATCACGTAGCCACTGTAACGCCAATGTCTTTAAAATCTCACCGAAAAATGTAAAGGTAAACTTATTGCTATTATGGTAGGTACAGAATATTAAAAAAACACGAGATACGATTCTCTCAGAACACAAGACAAAACAAATTGATTGGACACTATGAAAATTATCTTAATTTTCACAAAATATTTTCCAACTTGATCATGAAGAGTTTTATAGACCCTATACAAGTTTCATTCATTGCAAATCCCATCACAAATTTAATTTTCTTTCCAATGATAGCATTTTACTTTCTCTTACATTAGAGCAAAAATGGAGTTTGACGGAAACTTCGACCAAGTCAAAACCTTGGTTTTTAAGAGAAAAGCGGAAAATTCGACATCTTTTTATACAATTGCTTATTTCCAAAATAAACAAATTATTATAATAGAAGGAAAAGTTGAGGTGACACATGATATTTTGTAACTTCATTAAGATAGGAAGTTTCCTGCCTGTTTGAGGTGACACATGATATTTTGTAACTTCATTAAGATAGGAAGTTTCCCGACTGTTTATATAATATGTCTGTGCTCAGAAGCATAAATACCCAGCAAATGGCAGCATGCGATTTCAACAATTTGTTATGGAAGATGCCTGGACAATTTTTCTCTTTTAGTTTTAGCTGGGTTTTTCAAAACGCCGTAGTTGACCAGCATCCAGGGCGGTCTCTAATAGCCGGCAGTCGGCTATATTCACATTCTGTTTGAATTTGGAGCTGGCTGTAAACCATTTTTTCTTTTTAAATCCGTATAAAATTTTACGAAATTATTCCATCATCTGAAAGAATCATGAAATAATCCTAACCTTAATTAGCACCAAAAACAGGAGATTGCAGGTAATTAGACCTCATGCTTCTCCGTGTTTCTCTCTCGGACCCCCCTAATAACCTCTTGCTTTGCACGATCGTTAATGGTAGCCGCCTGTCAATTCAAAGAGCCACCTTTTTTTCAAAAATTAGAGACAGCACTGAGCATCTACACAAATAGTCGTTTTGGTCTTCACAATATCGTCAGTGAGTTAATGGAAGTTAATTTCTGGCAATTTTTGCAAAATAGACGTGGGGGAAACAATATGTAATTTGTTTCATTCACAGAATAGATACAGAGTTGGAGCAACGGGAATGCAATTAAAGTAGTCGGCATCCAGGGCTGTCTCTAATAGCCAGCAGTCGGCTATATTCGCCTTCTGTTTGAATTTAGAGCTAGCTGTAAACAATTTTATGTTTTTTAAATCAGTATAAAATATTAAAGAATCATGAAATAACTAAAAATCCTGACCTTAAGCACCAAAAACAGGAGATTGCAGGTAATTAGACCTCATGCCTATCCGCGGGGAGAATGCCCGCGGACCCCTCTAATAACCTCTCGCTTTGCTTAGTAATGGTAGCCGCCGGTCAAATCAAAGTAGCCACCTTTTTCAAAAATTAGAGACAGCGCTGAGCATCTCACAAAAATAGTCGTTTTGGTCTTCAACAATATCGTCAGTTAGTTTATGGAGGTTAATTTCTGGCAATTTCAGCAAAATATGGGGGAAACAATATAAAATTGGTTTCATTCACAGAATAGATACAGAGTTGGAGCAATGGGAATGCAATTCAAGAAAGATAATTATCTCCGCTACATGTATGGATACTTCAGATCATGACTGTCCACAATTTGTTGAAGATTACACCGGATTTGCTTACATGTTGTTTGCTGACTGTCCCTCACAAAACTTAGCAATGTCTGAAAAGAACCTTCCGGTGAATTACTTCCGGTACCTAGGGGTGAGACTAAAATCCGGTGGCTGTTATGAAGTCGGGACGATTTTGTCGGGGTAATGGGTAAAAAAAAAAGGGGTATGCATACTATATGTGCAATTATTCGTAAAGGGATGGTTATTAGTTCTTATAAAACATTTATTCTAACGCATAATGGTTGAGTTAATATCTAAATTACAAATACAATTTAAAAAAATAATATTTTACCTTTGCAATATAGCAGTAATTTTCCGGGACTGTTTTTCAAAATTGTTTTTCATATCTTGACAGGTCATACCAATAATAACAAAAGTAATGTTAAAACAATCATATTCTTATTATTAAATGTTTTATATGCATGTAGGATGATATAACGGACATAACGATGGTAAATATCATAATTTGATTATTTAAATGATAATTTAAAGGATAACTTGATCTCAAGAGTATCATTTGATGGCCAATTATTCAACAAAGTTATAGGTTGAAATGTTCATTATTTTTTCCAGAATTTAAGTTTAATAAATTAAAATTAATTTTTCATAATATTAGATCATATTAATATTAGATAATTAAACATGATGGAGTCCTACTGTCATGTGTTAATATTCATTGTAAGTAATTCTCATGTAACTATTGTATGCAGAATTTTGGAACCAATTACCACTCACGGACCATTTAAATATTTTCCTTAAAGGGTCATAATAATTGAAAAATATTTAAACTTATAAGTTCAAAGCATCAAAAATTAAATAGAAAACAAATAATAGCTTACTAATAAGGTTCAATAATTGTATTTCCTATCATATTAATTTCTAGTTGATTTTTTTTGTTGATGTAAGTCAACAAACAGAAATTATGTCCATTCCCAACAGATGAACTCCAAATCTTCCTTTTCTTGTTGGCCTCCTTGTACTGAGACACACTGAATGTCACTGATACCTGCAATAACAAAAGTATTTAATCACCATACTGTTTTAATAGTTTTTAACATAAATATATCACCATAAATCAGATTTTAAATTAAAAATATCACCATATTGTTATAATATAATGTAAGTTTCACCTCTACCTGGGTAAAAGGCATTTCATATCAGCTGAAACATATATAAAAAAAATGATAAAGGCAAAGCAATGTTTATAAATTTTATTTTCATAAAATAAATAGCATATTATATGTATAAAACACAGCACATACTAGGTAGTCATTAGAGAACTAGTGTAATTTCAAAATAAGTACAACAAACAGAAATTATGTCCATTCCCCACAGATGAACTCCAAACCTTCATTTTCTTGTTGGCCTCATTGTACTGAGACTCACTGAATGTCACTGATACCTGCAATAACAAAAATATTTAATCACCATATTGTTTTAATAGTTTTTAACATAAAAATATCACCATCAATCAGATTTTAAATTAAAAATATCACCATATTGTTATAATATTAGCGTGGGTAAATCAGATTTTAAATTAACATTTCATTTCAAAAATATGCCTACAGTGTAATGTGCATGCAGTTACATTATTTAAATACTAACCGAATGGGCATGGAAGTATATTAAAGACATTAACCTTTATGACCACATAATAAGTGTTGCCATCTTCGACACATATCACATACGACGGCACGGTGATTATTGTAGACACCCTTACTGCAATACACGGATAAGAAGGCATTTTTGAATAACAGAATATAACTTTCCACTTTTAAGGCTGGAGAAGTTTTGAAGTTGCTGAGTGAGTTGTAGTTTTTATTTATCCTCGCCCTATGGCACTAGGCCTTTTGGCGAGCTTTTCATCAGACGATTACAGTTGAGTGGATCTGGGAGTGGGGGCGTCGTCCAAAGTGGTTTACTGTAGAACAGCAGCAGTAGATGGTTAGCGAAGAAATCCAACGTAGATAGCCAGAAGTTGATTTTGATGAAAGTTGAAGATTAAGTCCAAGTAGATTATAGGTTCCCTTGAAGATTTTGGCCAATCGGATTGCCTGCAAAATTGTGACTAGGTCAATCCGATTGCCGGCTCGAAATCGTTTGGGCCAATCAGGAGGCAGGATATTTGAGGCGCTAAATGTGTCGCAAGTAGGTCAATCCGGCTGCATGAGCTGCCCGTGTTTTGTTGGTGAGGACTCCTCCGTTTCACTCGCTGATCCTGAAGCCGTTATGCAATACAGGATCAGTGAGTATCCCGCAGGGCTTCTCCAACGTCGGTATCCATGGTGGGTTTGGGTGACTCTTCGTTGTGATCCATCGTAGGTGCCTCATGTCACCATATGCGGGGACTCGCAGTGACATGGGGTATCTCGCTGGTACAACGTACAATTTCCAGTTGAAGGTTAATCGTCCATCTTTAGGGCCACGTTAAAAGCAGGTTAAAAACATATATACAAGTTGAGGTGATGTCCATACCTCCAAGCGGCAACACTACACTGTGCGGTACTGTACTAGGGTGGATGATCCCAGACAGCGGCACGCCTTGCGGAGTCGCTTTGTCCCAGACGGCCGTGAAGACGTCCTACCTGTTCGATGGTCTGAACTGGAATGTTTGAAGTTGCTAGATATTTCATCAGCATTTATAGGTATGTAGGCATGGTATGAAAAAAAAACAATACACCAGTTTGTAAAATTAACACCTAATTAATGCGTAGTTAATTGTCATTAGTGGGAACAGTTAAAGAATTCCAACATCTTTAATTGGCGACAAGTGTATTGGTATTTTTGAGTAAATACAATCACATATTAAGTTATTAACACCTTAATGCAGACTTTAATTGGTGAGAAAAACTAGCTACATGCATGTGAAAATAGTATTTCAATTTCATTTGTAGTATGGGTCTACTGTACACTTCTCAAAACTGCTAACTACACCGCTACGTTTTGGGTTATATATATCGATGGGTTGAATGTTTTTCAATAAAATAAAAAGGAAATACCAATTTAATCATTTTTACATCATTTCATTTTATTTTTTTCATGGGCAATGCTAGAACTAAACCACAATAAGCAATTACAAACGACCCATGTAAACACTAAAGTCACACTTTTCATTTCTTGTTCATAAAAGTGTGACTTTAGTGTTTACATGGGTCGTTTGTAATTGCTTATTGTGGTTTAGTTCTAGCATTGCCCATGAAAAAAATAAAATGAAATGATGTAAAAATGATTGAATTGGTATTTCCTTTTTATTTTATTGAAAAACATTCAACCCATCGATATATATAACCCAAAACGTGAGCGGTGTAGTTAGCAGTTTTGAGAAGTGTATGTGTGTGATGTGGAATTATTTGTTTGTGAAATTGTTCATATAATATGGATCTTTTAAGGATATTTAAATCCAGTAATTTTTTTATATAAAGGTTTGCAAAAACAACAATTTTTTTTTTTTACTGGTTCTTATCATATAAATTGTTTAAATAGCCATTTCATAAAGATGGATAACTGATTGCATTTATAATCCAGCTTCTTAATTGAATGATTGTATAAAATTATAAATAAAACTATGGTCCCTTATGTCCCATAATGTGGTCCGTTTTGTCCCCACACGTGGTCCCTTTTGTCTGGTCCCTTTTGTCCATGGACCCTTATGTCCCTAATTCTGACATTGGGACATAAGGGACCATGGACAAAAGGGACCACATGTGGGGACAAAAGGGACCATGTTATGGGACACAAGGGACCATTCAAAAATTAGTTAAAAATGTAGATTTGCATTGATAATAGTTGTGTATGGCAATTGTTGTTGTTTTTATATATAGATCTTTATATAAAACAATTATAATAATATGACAAGCAATCACAAGCAAGCAAGCAGGTAAGTAAGCAAGTAAGTAAGCAAGCAAGCAAGTAAATACGTCAGTAAGTAAGTAAGTAAGTAAAAGTAAGTAAGCAAGCAAGCAAGCAAGTAGGTAAGTAAGTAAGTAAGTAAGTAAGTACAATTGTTAAAGAGAATTAAAATGTTTAAAAACATATACTAGTATGGATTTTTTATCATAATCTTAAAACATGAGAACATGAAGGCCTGTACTTGCTAAAGAGGTCCCACTGGGATTTGAACCCATGAACCAAGTTGTTTTATGAGAAAACAAAGCAACAAGTGGGCCTTTGGTTTATGAGAATAAGTAGTTTTTGAAAAATCTATTTTTAGTGACGGCGGCCATATTTATTGACGGGTATGGACAATTTACATAAATCTGAGAAAGGGTTATGAGAAAACTATTTTCATCGAGTTTTAAAACAATTCGATGATAGGTTGATGAGAAGATGTTGTTTAAACATTGTATTATTTTTAGTAACGACGGCCATATTTGTTGATGGATCAGGACGATTTTTATGAATCTGAGAGAGGACCACGCTTTGTAAAGTTCCGTAAAATTCATTTTAAAAATATATTTTTTAAATAACAGCGGCCATGTTTGTTGACACATTTGTATTAATCTGAGAGAGGACCATGCAAGGATGCTTCTGTGGAGTTTCGTCAAATTCTACCCAACAGTTTATGATAAGAAGCCGTTTAAAGATGTTTTTTATTTTTAGTAACGGCGGCAACATTTGTCGACGGATAGGGAGGATATGTATAAATTTGATAGAGGACCGACCATGCAAGGATACTTGCTGTGAAGTTTCGTCAAATTCTACCCAACAGTTCATGAGAAGAAGTCGTTTATAGAGTTCATTTTATTTTTTAGCAACGACGACCATATTTATCGGCTTATATCAAACTGATCGGGACAATTTGTATAAATTCGGGAGAGGAGCACACAAGGATACTTCCTGTGAAGTTTCATCAAATTCTTGCCAAAAGTTCATGAGAAGAAATCGTTTAAATATTGTTTTATTTTTAGTAACGGCGGCCAAATGTGTTGACGGATCGGGACGATTCGTATACATGTGAGAGAGGACCGTGCAATGATACTTTGTGTGAAGTTTCGTCAAATGTTACTCAATAGTTCATAAGAAGAAGTCGTTTATAGAGCTGATCTTATTTTTAGTAACGGCGGCCACATTTGTCGATGGATCAGGACGACTTGTATAAATCCGAGAGAGGAGCACACAAGGATACTTCCTGTGAAGTTTCATCAAATTTCCCCCAAAATTTCATGAGAAGAAGTCGTTTAAATATTGTTTTATTTTTAGTAACGGCGGCCATATTTGTTGACGGATCGGGACGATTTGTACACATTTGAGAGAGGACCATGCATATATACTTTCTGTGAAGTTTCCGAGAGGGGAGCACACAAGGATACATCCTGTGAAGTTTCGTCAAATTCTCCCCAAAAGTTCATGAGAAGAAGTCGTTTAAAGATTGTTTTAGTTTTAGTAACGGCGGCCATATTTGTTGACGGATCAGGACGATTTGTAAACATTTGAGAGAGCACCATGCAAGGATACTTTCTGTGAAGTTTCGCCAAATTCTACCCAGCAGCTCATGAGAATTTTTTTCCTATTTTTAGTGACGGAGGTCATACTTGTTGACGGATCGGGATGGTTTTTGCTAATCTGAGAGAGGACCGCATATGAATACTTCCGGTGAAGTTTCGTCAAATTCTACCCAACAGTTCATGAAAAGAAGTCGTTTAAAGATGATTCTATTTTAGTAATGGCGGCCATATTTGTTGACGGATCCGGATGATTGTATTATTTTCTGAGAGGGCAGCAAAAGGTTGCTTCCTGTGAAGTTTCGTCAAATTCTACCCAGCAGTTAATTAGAAGTCGTTTAAATATGTTTCTATGTTTAGTAATAGTGTCAATATTTGTTGACGGATCCGGACGAGGATTAATCTGACAGAGGACTGCGCAAGGATACCTCCTGTGAAGTTTCGTCAAATTATACGTAACAGTTCATGAGAAGAAGTCGTTTAAAGAGTTTTATATTATTAGTACCGGCGGCCATATCTGTTGAAGGATCGGGACGATTTGTATACATTTGAAAGAAGACCATACAAGGATTACATCCTGTGAAGTTTCGTCAAAATATACCCTGCAGCTCATGAGAAGTCGTTTAAAGATTTTTCTATTTTTAGTAAGGCGGCCATATTTGTCGACGGATCGGGACGATTTATAATAATCTGAAAGAGGACCACGCAAGGACACTTCCTGTGAAGTTTCGTCAAATTCGACTCAACAGTTCATCAGCAAACTCGTTTAAATATGTTTCATTTTTTAGTAATGGGCGGCCATCTTTGTTGACGAATCGGGACTTATTTTATTACTCTGAGAGAGGATCACGCAATGATGATTCCTGTAGAGTTTCGTCAAATTCCAACAAGCAGTTTATGAGGGAAAGTCGTTTAAAGATGTTTTTATTTTTAGTAACGGCGGCGATATTTGTCAACGGATCGAGAGGATTTGTATAAATCTGAAAGAGGACCACACAAGGATACTTCCTGTGAAGTTTCGTCAAATTCTACCCAACAGTTCATCAAAAGCCGGTTACAGATATTTCTATTTTTAGTAACGGCGGCTATATTTGTCGACGATTCGGGACTGAGGGAGGACCACGCAAGGATACTTCCTGTGACGTTTCGTAAAATCCTACCCAGCAGTTTCAGAGAAGATGTCGTTTGAAGCAGAAATGTCTTTTCAGTCACGGAGTAGACACTTTCAAGATGACGAATGATGACAAAGTTGAGAGATGAGTGTCGTAGAAATTCACCTTCTATTTCTATGTTTCGCCTTTTAAAAACATACCACCTATTCACAGAGGTGAACACATGCATATCTTATTGAAACGTATGTCTCGACAAGCCTATTTCCACGTATTGATCGTGTAATCAATGTCATATTGTGTTTCTCCGTTGTCTGAAATCGAGTACTTGTACTGCGGACGTCACAGTGTCATGTACCATGTGTATGTTTCTGAGAGAGATGTTGTAGACTGCGAATTTGAAACGATTTAGACACAGAGTCTAGACATCATTTTTGCACACAGAGTAGAAACATGTTAATTGTTAGGACACTGTGTAGAAATATGTTTACATTGGGATTAATAATTAAGAATGCTTCATATTAAAAATGGTGTTTGTTATTCTCAAGCTTTTTGAAGAAAACAAAAGCGTTAGTGGATATGGTTAGCGCCTCCTTTGTTCGTCCGTCTGTACGTACGTTACTACATCTCTTCCTTAACCACTGAACGGAATTCAACCAAGCTTAGTGTATGAGTTCCCCCTCATTATTATAACAGCGAGAAAGAGCAACATCATGTTGATCTCAAAAGGGGTGGGGAGGGAATCAAAAGGTCACATACACCAAACATTCAAATTCATCGTCGTGTTCCCATGTGTTTGCGCATAATTTGGAATGAATGAATGCGGGGGCGTAGCCAGGAATTTTTAGGTTGTACGCAAGAGAAACAATTGTTGTTGAGCGTCGTAGACAATAATGTGCTAGTGGGATTCGGGTGGCATGCAACCCCTCCTCCTCATTTTGTTTATTTATTACAATCCAATATCAAGCCACCTGGCGTAACCTAGATAAATGTAAGTGCTCATATACTGAGTGACGTAATTTTTAGTGACATGTTGGTGATCATTATACAAGTTACAACCGCGTGGGTCTTCTTATAATTCTGTTACTATTTTCTGTTAGAACACATTATGAAAAACGTGTGTACACGTTGGTAGCTTGTCTTTATGACGTAAGACTTTCTCATCATTTATGAAATATGATTTCCTGCTAATGGGTGTACGCACGTGCGTACTTTGCGTACATGTAGCTACGCCCCTAGAATGAATGTGTTTTATGGCACGTTGAAACATAAATAGGTCATATTGTGCGCAAAAAACTGATGAAAGATGAAGAAATGAAGTAGTAATTAAAAATTAATGTAAATATATAAAAAATAAAACTATTTACAAATAAGGGATGATTTGGGAGTAATATAAACTATATATATGTAAATTAACAAATGCCCGTCAACGGGCATATGAGTCAACGGGCATATGAACAAGTAAATATATATAAGAACACTTTATAATGATTTATAATGATTTATATGGTCTGATTTCTTTCAGGAAATCTAAAACAAGACTAAAATCTATAGTATCAAATAACTCTTTCATAGTATTAACATTGTAGTACCTTTGACGCATAGGATCAAAGTCTACACATTCTGGCGTGGTGCCGTCGCTAGCGCGGCGGATTTGTAACCGGAGGCCCCGGGTTCAATCCTCCGTGGTGCCACTGATTTTCGTCGGTGTGTTCTTGGACAAGACACTTTCCCTTAGCCTCGTCCTTTGGATGGGGAAGCCTTGTTCCTCGGATGGGGACTTAAACCTGGCGGTCCCGTGTATCGGCATATCCTCCGAGCACGTTAAAGAACCATAGGAATCTATTCGATAATAAGAGTAGGGCACGGTTCCCAGATTCCTATGTATCCTTCCCCTCTCTCTGGTGCGGCTCGAAATAACCTATACTGTGTTAATGAGCCGTTAAACAAAATTCAATTCATTTCTGCCTTGTGACTACTCTATCACCTTCATTTATTAATTGATCATTATCAAGCTTGCACAGATTGTTAATATCAATACAAACTCGGACAAGTTCGAAAACCAGACAGATTGGATTAATTTCACTGGAGTTATGGCCCTTGATTTGCTGAAAAATGCCATATTTTGCCTTGTGAACACTCTAGCACCTTCATTTGTTTGTTTTTATCTTTACTTGCATAGATACTTAACTTGCATAGATGGTTAATTTCAATGAAAGCTCGGAAAATTTTAAAAACCAACCAGATCGGATCAATTACACCAGAGTTATGACCTTTTTTTGCTGAAAAATGCAGTTTTCGGCCTTGTGACCACTCTAGCACTTTCATATATTATTTGATCTTTACCAAACTTGCACTGATTGTTATTATCAATGAAAGCTTGGACAAGTTTGAAAACCAGTCAGATCGGACTAACACCAGAGTTATGGCCCTTGTTTTGCTGAAAATTTTCATTTTCTGCCTTGTGACCACTCTAGCACCTTCAATTATTATTTGATCTTTATCAAACTTGCACAGATTGTTATTATCAATGAAAGCTCG